>MSJK01000138.1:0-182637 GCA_001931985.1 Trichoderma sp. IMV 00454
GGCGCCCACGAAGAAGAAACGGAGGAACAACAAATCAACAGCCGCGAGGGGTCCACTAGCATTGCCGAAGAATCGTGGTAATGGATTTGAAGGTATGCATCTTATCCTCCACAGCTTTTGCAATGGTGACTCGATGCTAAACAACGATAGAGTATTTTGCCGACCCTCCCATGACTCCTGTTGAAGCCATGGAGGAGAAACAAGAGATATATTCTCCGTAAGCATATCCCAAAGACATATTTGACAACTCTGGAAGCTAACATGAAACCACAGGGATATTTCCTTCGAAAGGTATGATCAGCGATTCGAATACCCCTTCACTTCCTGCTTCAGTTCAGCTAACCTGGTACACTATCATCTAGGCGGATTCAGGCGTGCATTCAGCGTTTCCGCTCTCGTCGCCGCATCCAATACCCGAGAACTACCTACTTTGACGACTACCTCTTCCTTGGTGGCGTGGATTCGAAACAGGGCGCCTACATTGGACATGATCCAAAAGAGCTCAAACAACTCACGCCTGCACAACGTCGCGAAGCTACGGCTACAGATGTCGTCTACGAAGGTACTGGTGGCGGCGACCGCTTTTACAACGGCGACGAAACCAGATGGACTGTCGATTTCGCCGGTGTGGCAGCAAGCTTCCTCTCTAGAGCAATCATCCCCTTGACTGGTCTTCTGACTGGACCAATGGAAGACGCGATAGATGTGATTGAGAACTTCCTTCGATACGTCCTCCATCACGACGTCTGTCCTGAGTATGAAGAGAATGTCAAGGAGGCATTGAAAGTCTGTCTGATGGCTAGAGAAGAATGGCCAATGCTCAATTCTTTGCAAACCGCACTTCCGGGTCTATTCAACTTTGCTGCGACAGAAGTATTCTCAAAGACGAATCCCGATGCATGGGCCCTTGATTTGTTTCAGATCCCTGAGGGGTTCGATGCGAAGTCTGTCTTCTATTCGGCCATTACAATGCTTGGTGATATTAAAGTATTTGAACATCTCGTTGGCAACGCCGTGGAGCTTGTCAACCAATACGAATGCACTCTGGAGATAACCAAAGTCAATCTCTCAAGCAAAGACCTGATTGAGCGATTCCAGAAGCTGGCCATCACCACAGACGGCAACAAGAAGATCCGACTCATGCCATTGGGCAAAGTCACTCTCAAACCAGCCGTGATCGAGGACGGATGGGTCGAGCCGGACATACAGCATCCCCTACAGGGCAAGGAGATTGAGTTGTATTTCGAGCAAAACATACTTGTCAACCTCAAGCCAGGCATGAAGATGACGCTGGAAATCTGCGAACTTGGGGCTGATGTTCGTTTCGTCAAGCGCATTCGCAAGATTGTCCCCTCATTCTACACGTTTCTTGCGCAGGAGTTGATGGTACACTTCAGGGTTCCGGAACAAAATGACCGCGCTGCGCCATCAGTGCACAATCCTATGGCGGAAGACAGCCAACCAGTGGAGGAATAGACATACGGGACACTTCGTTGCCTTGGGTTGGTTTGACCAGTTTTATTATAAGTGACACAGGACTATTAGTTCGGCCATAACGCCGTCTCTTCCTACCGCATAGAGAAACAATGCAGAACCTTTGACCCTAATCATGACATGTTCGTGAATTCAACGCTTTGTGTGGTACATAATAAGAAAGAGAACGAGAAATAAGAAAGGAAAAGGAAAAATTGAGAAAAGAGAAAAGCCCAGATATCTAAACAAAGAGCAGCTAAAAGGGCAACGCATCATCCTCTCTACTCTCCATCCACCCAACCTTTGTTTGCAGCATGATATTTATTTGTATCGCCGCTCTGTTATATGGATCCGTATCTGTATCCGTTGGAATTGTTTGATAGTCTGGTAGACTGATGGCTACAAACTGTATTTTCCCGTTTAATCGCGTGTCTGGACCTTGTGGTCGCCGGCAACAACCTCAGCGTACGAAGGAGGAACACCCTGAGGATCAGAGCTGCCCTCTCCAGAGTTTGCACCACCGTTCTGCTGAGGCCGGGGAGAAGGGCTGGGGTGCTGCTCAGGCCGAGAGGTGGTGCCGTAGTTCATGCGGCCCTGCTCTTCCTGGGGCTTGGGCTGCTGGCAGTGAGCGCCATGGGGCGTCTGAACGTAGACGTATGTGACGCGGCCACCGCCGTGCTCGTTGGGGATAGCCTCGTACTCGTACGCCGGCTCGGGGAACTTTGTGATGATGTACCAGGCGTGGAGGAGGCCGGGGATGAAGCCGAGGATGCAGAGGAGGATGTTGATGAGGGAGTCGGCGCTACAGATGCCGCACTTGACCCAGACTAGAGACGACGGTTAGCGAGTCCATCAGGCAGGCAAACAGGCAAACAGGCAACAAGCGAGCGAAGATATTTTGCAGCAGACAGAGCCGCAAAGCAGACGATGATGCGTAGATGTGGGGTGATGCGACTTACCAGGCAGCGGGGGGAAGAGAATGGCGAGGACGCCGAGGAAGATGTCGGCAGAGCACATGATGATGGATGACTGGCTTTTGTTGGTGATGACAAGAGAATCGAGGTCTGAAGTTGAGTCTATCGCGAGTAATAAGATGGAGTACAGGCGAAGAACAAGAAGAAATCAAGGGTCTCTTGGTTCGTCGGTTTTTCTCGCCCTACCAGAAGGGAAGGATAAATGATAAAGAGCGCGAAGTGGGCTTGTGACGGATGATGACGATGCTTGGAGCTGCTTATTGAATGGGGTTGCGTAATGATGGGGCGGAAGAGGGGGCTGTGATTGGCTGGGTTTAGGGGGAGGCAAAGGTACTAAGCCACTGAGAGGCTGTAGAACTCACTAAAAATTACGTTGGGGCGGTTTGTTATAGGGTAGATCCGAGAGAAGATTGTACATCAGTTGGAGTTATGACTGGGTGGTTATATTGATGGTGACTACTGATGCAATCAATATTGTCCAGAGGCGATGCATGAACACTTCGATGTTTTTTTTTTTTTTTAATATACCACCAAATATCTGGCATGAGTATTGAAAGCGCGGTGTGCCTGCTTGCAGCCTGGCCCTGAGTTGAGTCACCGGAGAATCACTCACACACACAGCATCATACACACCTGATCCAATCCAGCCGAGCATCCAAAAGGCTATGCAGTAACACAAATGCTACCGTACCCTTTGAGTGAAGTGAGAGGGTATCGCTCCATTAGTACTAATCATCTCTTTTCCTTTGGATGGCATTGGAGAGTCACTACAGAATGATTCATGATCCAATACGTATCAGTCGAATCACCGCCTCGTATTCCTGCTGCAAGATGCATCCCTAGCTTATGCAGCTTTCATGCAATGGAAATCGCATGACATGACACGCTTCTATAAACATAAAGCCGTCCCTAGATAAAACTGGGCCACACACTCTCGCTCGGTCAAGCCTCCTCTCACCGAATCTCTCCCGATATTTAGCCTCGGTCAGTGGGGGCTGACCTTGAACTTTTCTATTACCAGCAGCAGCCTTGCCATTAGCGCGTCTTCATGTCCTAATTCACCAACTTTCAATCCTGCGCCTTGCAGGACTCCAGACCGCAAACATGGACGACCTTTTGAATCTCGAGCTTCTGTCTCTCGTTTCAAAGGTCACATCTGAGCTCCAGAACCATGTTGGAATCAGCGACAAGACCCTCGCCGAGTTCCTCATCGCACAGCGTCTCGAGAGCAAATCCAGCGATGACTTCCGCAAGAGGCTCGACGGGCTCAATGCCGACTTCCCGCCCAGTCTGATTGACAGTTTAGATCGTCTGGTGGTGGCGATGCATCCCAAATTCAAAGGACAAAATGGAGATGCGCATCACGACGAGCATCATCACCATCGGACGTTTGAGGAGAACGAAAAGGTCTTTAGCGGTCTTGCCATGCCTGACAAGACACCCGGCTACAACGGCGGCGCGGACGCTATCGATGATACACTGGCGCTTTTGGAAGGGCTCGAGGGCAAGGCCAAAAAAGAGAAGGCGTCTAGAAAGAGGAGCAGAAGCCCAGAAGACGAGCACAGAGAGTCAAGGTCACGGAGGCATAGATCAAGATCTCGAGATCGGCGGAAGCGGGACAAGTACAGGTCGCGGTCACGGTCGCAGGACGCCGGCAATGAAGACTGGCGGGATGGATTCCGAGAGTCTAGGAAATCGCGAAACCGACGACACGACTACGACGACGACATCGATCGTGACGACTTCAGCCGCGCTCCTGCACCCGAGGTGGATGACCAGCCCATCATGAACAAGATCTACCAAGGCCATGTCACTGGAATCAAAGATTTTGGTGCCTTTGTCAACCTGCACCACGTCAGAGGGAAGGTTGACGGATTGGTCCACATTTCTCGCATTGTATCTGGCCAACGGGTGACTCACCCCTCAGATCTCCTCTCCAGCGGGCAGCAAGTCTGGGTCAAGGTTGTCAGCATCGAGGGCCACAGGATAGGACTGTCTATGAAAGATGTCGACCAGGAGGACGGCAGAGATCTTGAACCACAGGCGAGGTTGACGACTGGTGCAAACATGGAGGCGCTTGGTGGCGGCGGAAGAAATGGGTTCGTCGATGCTGCTCCCGCAATGCCTCGCGATTCTTTGGGCCCCCCAAGACGACACAAGAAACGAATGACGTCCCCAGAACGATGGGAAATCAGACAACTCATTGCATCCGGAGTGGCAAAGGCCTCGGACTATCCCGATCTCGAGGAGGATTACAATGCGACGCTGCGTGGCGAGGGCGAGTTGGAGCTGGAGGAGGATGTTGACATTGAAGTTCGAGACGAGGAACCGCCGTTTTTGGCTGGCCAGACCAAGCAGTCCTTGGAGCTTTCTCCCATCCGAGTGGTCAAGGCCCCTGATGGATCCATGAACAGAGCCGCCATGGCAGGAACAACGCTTGCCAAGGAGAGAAAAGAGTTGAAACAAAAGGAGGCTGAAGAAGCCGCCAAGGAGGAATCGAAAGAAGACCTGTCAAATCAATGGAATGATCCAATGGCTGATCCCGATAAGCGCAAGTTTGCCAGCGATCTAAAGCATGCGAGAATGAACACCAGGACAGATGAAGAGCCTGAGTGGAAGAGGGCAGTTATTCCCAAGGGACAGTCGTTGGGCAAGCGTACCAACCTCAGTATCAAGGAGCAGCGAGAGTCTCTGCCCGTTTTTGCGTTCCGCTCGCAGCTGATAAAGGCAGTGCAGGAGAACCAAATCTTGATTGTGGTTGGAGAGACTGGCTCGGGAAAGACAACTCAGTTGACTCAGTATCTCGCAGAGGCCGGATTCGCAGATAACGGCATCATTGGCTGTACGCAGCCTCGTCGTGTCGCCGCCATGTCCGTTGCGAAGCGTGTGGCGGAAGAAGTTGGCTGCAAGCTTGGCGAAGAGGTTGGATACAATGTTCGTTTCGATGATTGCACCAGCCCTGCCACCAGGATCAAGTACATGACGGACGGTATGTTACAGCGAGAGATTCTCATGGACCCTGACATGAAGCGGTATTCGTGCATTATGCTTGACGAGGCCCACGAGCGAACCATTTCCACGGATGTCTTGTTTGCGCTGTTGAAAAAAGCACTCAAGAGACGACCCGACATGAAGGTCATTGTTACTTCAGCCACTCTTGATGCCGACAAGTTTTCCGCCTACTTTAACGAATGTCCTATCTTTACAATCCCGGGGCGAACGTATCCCGTCGAAATTTTGTATTCTCGCGAGCCTGAATCTGATTACTTGGATGCTGCGCTTGTTACAGTCATGCAGATTCATCTAACAGAGCCCAAGGGTGATATTCTTCTATTCTTGACTGGCCAAGAAGAAATCGACACGTCGTGCGAGATTTTGTATGAGAGAATGAAAGCGCTTGGGCCGAGCGTACCGGATTTGCTTATCCTACCTGTATATGCACAGCTTCCGAGCGAGATGCAGAGCCGAATTTTCGAACCTGCTCCCCCTGGAAGTCGAAAAGTTGTCATTGCCACGAATATTGCCGAGACGTCCATTACCATTGACGAGATTTACTACGTTGTTGACCCTGGTTTTGTCAAGCAAAACGCCTATGATCCCAAGCTCGGAATGGACTCCCTGGTTGTCACTCCTATCTCCCAGGCGCAAGCAAACCAGCGAGCCGGTCGAGCTGGTCGAACTGGCCCTGGAAAATGTTTCCGTTTGTACACAGAGGCCGCCTATCAGTCAGAAATGTTGCCAACAACCATTCCTGAGATTCAGCGACAAAACTTGGCAAATACTATTCTGATGCTCAAGGCAATGGGCATCAACGACCTCTTACATTTCGACTTTATGGACCCGCCGCCCATCAACACCATGTTGACAGCCTTGGAAGAGTTGTACGCCTTGAGCGCACTGGACGACGAAGGCTTGCTAACTCGTCTGGGACGAAAGATGGCAGACTTTCCCATGGAGCCGTCATTGGCAAAGGTGCTCATCGCTGCTGTTGATCATAAGTGCTCTGATGAGATGCTCAGCATTGTAGCCATGCTCAACTTGCCTAACGTCTTTTACCGCCCCAAGGAAAAGCAGTCGCAGGCCGATCAGAAAAAGTCCAAGTTCCACGATCCTCACGGAGACCACCTGACGCTTCTCAACGTGTATAATGCCTGGAAGCATAGCGGCTACTCTAGCCCCTGGTGCTTTGAGAACTTTATCCAGGCGCGCTCAATGCGTCGTGCTAAGGATGTCCGAGATCAGCTCATGAAGATCATGGAGCGCTATAAACACCCGGTCGTCTCTTGTGGACGTGACACGCAAAAAGTACGGCAGGCTCTCTGCACGGGATTCTTCCGCAATGCAGCACGCAAGGATCCCCAAGAAGGATACAAGACTCTCACGGAGGGTACGCCGGTGTACCTTCATCCTAGCTCGGCCCTCTTTGGAAAGCAAGCTGAATGGATCATTTACCACACGCTCGTGTTGACGACAAAGGAATACATGCACTGCACGACGAGTATCGAGCCGAAATGGCTTGTTGAGGCGGCCCCGACATTCTTCAAGGTGGCGCCGACAGATAAACTGAGCAAGCGGAAGCAAGCTGAAAGGATTCAGCCGCTGTATAATAAATTTGCGGGAGAAGACGACTGGAGACTCAGCGCTCAGAAGAGGGGTGGAAGGGGTGGTGGCGGTGGTACCTGGGGTTAACAAGGGGACACATGTCGTATGGAATCACATGTTGGGGCAGAAGGGAAGCCCTTTCTTACAATTTTATATATTATGGTCGCATTGTGCGTATCTTGCATGGAGTTTTTCGGCTGATTATGATGGGAAAGAATCGGGGTTGAATCATGAACCTAGCGGTTATCTTGGACAAGGAGGTGGTCGTTGACATAATTCTAGAATGCGAATCTAATTCAAGACTGAGATGTTTTCACGACTCGAAGCGTTGTCTATCCTTAGTACTTCTACATTCCATTTTTGCCGTTTATGATAGAACTCATTTGATATATTTGCACAGCTAACTTAACAATCGGACGTTGGCTGGCACTAAATTACGTGCGTGATGCACCGCAGGCTTCGTCCCCATCAAGCCCTGATCATATCCTCAAGCCTGAAACTGGGTCACCAACTGTCTAAATAAGAAACCTGATGACCTTGAGCTGAATCAGGTTCGCAATCTGCTCTGCCCCAAGCCTTTCCTTTCCACTGGCCTCAAGATGCTCCTGAAGCTCATCCGCAGTGAACTTTCCCAGCGTTCCAACTCCAAGGCCAAAATGAGTTCCATCGCCAAGCTCAATAAAGGGCTGGCCGATCTCATCAACGCTCGTGCAATCTGCATCACAATTAGTAAATAAACGTCAAATAGCAAGGTGCTGAAAAAAGACCACTTACTCTGGCTACCAGCCTGCTCCTGAAGCTCTGCCTGCCTCTTACAATGCGGCAAAGGCGAACAAGGCTCAATAAAGCGCACCTCCTGAATTCCCGTAATCTGCTTCTTCTTGGACGAGCAGCATGAGTGGGCCTGCTTGACGCTGCACTCCTCTTTGCCGCATTTAAGGTCTTTGTCCTTTCGGTAGGCCTTGACGTAGTCGAGTTCGTTGCCCTTGTCGGTGTAAAAGGACGCGGCGGTGCCGGAGGTGAGGCCGTAGCATTTGTGGACTTCGTGGATGTCGAAGTCGACGTAGGTGCCGCCGGCGCAGTTTTGTTGGTCGAGGTAGAATTTGGAGTTTCCGGCGTGGACGAAGGTGGCGAGGTGGGAGGTGAGGAAGAGAAGGGAGAGAGCGGATGCGAGGATGGAAGGCATGATGAGTGAGTGAGGTGGTTACTGGGTGGATGTAAATTATGAAGTTGAGGGTGAGATTGGAGATGATGTTGGAGAGTTACTGATGGGATCGTGGAGATACTTATAGTTGTTTTTGAGTGAAAGAATGGTATTGGGCTACATGTTCTGGATGAGAAGATGTGATATGCTGCATATCGGCGACTCGACTCACTACGAGATGCCGGTGGAAGTGATGGCCAAACAACACACAATCCAACGGTATCTTGAAGCTCGTGGATGCGTTAGGTATGCGAAAAGGTCTTTACGCTCACCGCAAACCGCAAACAACACTTAATAAGTGGTGTTTTAGACTCTTATGATGTGCCGTTGCATACAGGCCCTGGCATGTATGGGCTAAAGAGAAACTCAACGCCGAGAATCTTCATCATTCACGCTGAGATGCGAGGGCCTGAAGAGATGTCTGATTTTCTGCCACTTGCTTTATTCAGCACCTGTCGTGAGTGATTCGGTCAAGCCCCTATTTGACCGGCAGGTTTTCCAAAGGAGATTTTGGAAAAGATTGTGATGAGATGACGAGGAGAAAAAGGAAGCCTTTCTTGTTGGTGATGCTGTTTCCATAAAAATGTGAATAGGTAGGATAATGCGGTTGGTGCTGGATGTCAACAGTACCAATTGAGAAACAATAGGCGAACATAATGAAAAGCAATCGTGAAGCTGAGCTCGCGAGATTGAATGGTCATGGCTTGTTGCTCTTATTGATCTTCTTAGGCGTATCTATATGCCTCTTCAAGTATTTGATGTTATCAACATACAGGTACCTATTCTCATAGCCTTTGTTGCCATGCCATCTTTCTTTGGTATATACTTGCTTGGATGTCCCGTGCCACTTGAGTAAATCACAATTTACATGCCATCAGATATATTAATTGTGCGTATAATGTTTCATTTGAACCCGATTTACTTGTTCATTATCAGAACACTTGCTCACCTTTCAGCTGCTTTTAGAGGCCAACGATCTCTCGGCAATCTTACCCGAATTCATGTATACAGTTCTTATGTAACCTAAACGCACGTACATTCCTGTTGGTTCACATGGTTCTAGGCCGCCTCCAGAGTCTAAATCAGCCTGTCCATATCTAACTATCTCATTTGACGAATCTTTGGACCAACCACCGTGTATGCCTATCTTGAGGCTGTACACGCTTGGGCCTGTTAGCGTGGTCCAACCACATAATTTGGCGAGAATTGTGCGAGCATGTATGTTGGCCTAGTTCTCCGCGAAGCGAAGGTATGAAGGGCTCTCGAAGATTTGGAATGTGATCATGGGGTAAGCAGAGGCACGCGGTCCTCTATTGGTCGTGTAACCGAGTTTCTCTGTGGTTGCTTCGTGGCTGGATACACGTAGCTTAGTCGACACCGATGCTGTTGTTGAGTCGAAAACTACCTACGTAGGTAGAGAAGAGATGTGTGGAATATATTTTCATGTGTTTGTGTTCCCACTGTCATCGTCATGCCTTGAGTTTAATTTTATGCTTCACAGCGTAGGTACATGTAGACGCCTGCACTGGCTTATTGGCCAGCTGAATACATGTATGCTGCGTACTAGGTATATGTCATTATACTGGTTGGCACCCAATAAATGATTAGGCACAATCTATAGTCGGCTCTACTGTTAAGCTGAAGATATATACCATGCTGATTACAGACATATGCCTGCTGAGGTGGACTACGTGGGTACTATACCCCGTACACACCGAAACAAAATAGCATTTGATGGATCTTAACTGCGTCATAGATCTTATCTCTGCATGGAATAGCATTTTAGTGTTTGCGCTTGCAAGCCAACCGAGTGCCTCTTGCTCGTATCGTGCCTAATTTTGCTCCGGGCTCCAAGAGGGCTGAGCAAGCCTCGCGATGCAGGTGTCAGCGGCTAATAGGGTTGGAGAGGCTCAGCCTTTGGAGCCCTGCTCCTTGCAGCAGGCTGTCAGTGCGCCATTTACTGCTTTTTAAAAAAAGAGAGTGATGATATGTGGTGTTATTTTGGTCAGGAAACAGCTGTGAATGACAAAGGAGTTGTCCTGTATTGGTCACCTACATGGACCCTGACTGCATGTTGTAGGCATGGAATAGGCAGGGCATGGGCATGGGCTGTTGGTGGTGACACTGAATTCTATCAACTCCCAGATGACCTACTTTTACTCTCTGTACTCTGTAGGATGAGTGCGTGGCTGTGGTTCTGGCGCTGACACGTATTGGCATGTAAGTGAACGGTTTGACGCAGCATTGGGACCATGTGGTTGGACATGTCCGTGCTAAAGAGTCACGCGGGAGTGAAAAAAAAGAGAGAGCATTACATAGGTGAACAAAACGGCCGTGAATTTGGAGATTGACCCGCTGTTGACGCGGAAGATAGCGGTGCAACAGCTGGTTACCTAGTGCTAGCATTAGTTGTTTCATGTCATTGAATCCAGGTGAGCAAACATATCGAATCACGACACACAGTACGCAGAGGAAGAGACAGATGCCGAGCCAGGCTGAGGAGAGACATGGGGAGAGAGTGGGTGGAGAGATTGAGCGTGAGAGAAACATGCAATCAAATGATTTGAAGACCGAGAGTAAAAGAGACCTGGAAAGGCTGAGAGGCTGAGATGATGATGATTCCTAGCCGGCCTGAAGCTAGCTGAAGAGCTCTCACGCTCACTCGGTGACTCTATCTCCGGGTTCCCCCCTGTAAGTCTTTACATGTACTAACTGTAGAGGCAGCAACAGCTTTATACAAGCAGGACGGGGATATGGAATCCCATCCGAATAATCTGTCAAATCCTTCCAACCTGCATCGCTCTCTTTATCGCTCCCATGCCATGCCATGCTAGTCTATGCCATGCCATTACGTGCATTTTGCCGCGTGGAAGGTGAGGAATCCATCCCAACCCAACAGTGCGCCTTACCAAGATCTCACACGCATAGCCGCTGCGATTGGCCGGCGCTGAAAAGCGCTGAATTTGGTCTGTGTGGCTCAGCTCCAGCAGCCAGGCAAGGGGGGGCGACAAATTGCTTGGGGGTCAAAAGACGCCTGTGGACGCCTGTGGCTCCGGCTAGCGGGCTATGGCCTGCTGTAATGGGCTGAAGAGGGCGCTAAGGCGTGCAACCCGCAGGCTATGCCGAGCCGGGCCTGGTGGCGGGAAACAGCACAGCGCTTGTGCTTGTGCTTGTGCTTTTGTCGCAGTTTGAGCGAGTCGGTCAGAAGCCGCCACTCTGTTTTTGTCTGGTCTGTTCACCTGCAAGCTTCAATCCGATTCACCAACCGGCGCTGCCACAAGGCATTTTTTCCATTTCTTCTCCTCTGTGCTCCTTTACTCTACTCTACCGATCCCGCCCATACATAAAACCTCGAGCCTCTGCCCTGACTCAGCGCCTCTCTTTCCGATGCTCGACATGGTTGCGCGATTCCTGTGACTGCGGCGGTCCTTGAAACCCGAGTCATCTTGCAGCCTGCAGGCGTGCCCTATTTCGGCGCCAATCACGACCCTTTTTACCGTGCACTCTATAAAACATTCTGCATACCTACTTTGAGTGAAAGAAGAAAGAGAGAGAAGAAGAAGAAAGACCTGGATCAAGATCAGGACATCACAGCCATGGGAGGAAAAAAGAGAATTCCCACTCCGGACCAGCTCCGCGACTACAACTACGCCGTTGCCGGACAGTGAGTGAATCCCGCGCCTTTGTCTGTGAAGCGTGCGCGCAAGGAGGAAGAGACAGGAAGAAGAAGAAGAGACTTGTCTCATACCATCGTGATCGTCTATGCTAACTCATCCCTCTTGCGCAACAACAGTGCGGGCACCTTGTGCGACGCCGACGGCGAGCTCTTCATCAAGCCATGCACGCAGACCGAGATCGACTTTTACCAAGCCGTCGAGACCCAAGGCTATCGCGACTTCGCCGACATCATGCCCCTCTTCATGGGCGAGCTGCGATTAAGCAACCCCGAAGAGGTGCCCCTTGACGATGGGCTCATGGGAGTCATCGCGGGCAACGGCGACCTCAAGACCACCAAAGAGCAGATTGCCGCGACAATCGCAGAACACGTCGCAAAGGTCGCCCCTGATGCCACCTCAGACCAGACCACATGGGTTCCTACACAGGGCAAGAAGATCAAGACGGACAAGTCGGTGGTGCTGGAAAACGCCTCCTTTGGCTACAAAAAGGCAAACATTCTCGACGTCAAGCTTGGCGTCCGGCTGTGGGCCGACGATGCCCCTGCCGAGAAGAAGAAGCGCTTTGACACAATCTCTTCGCAGACGACGCACGGAAATCTGGGCTTCCGCATATCCGGCATGCGAGTGTATCAAGGCTCAGAGGACGAGTCCACGTTGGATGACGAAGGCTATACAATCTACGACAAGGATTTTGGGCGGCTGACGGTCAACGACGACAATGTTGTCGACTCTTTTCGGAAATTCGTCTTCAACAAGGCTGCAGGCGTCGACCAAGAGTTGGGCAGAGCCGTGTGTTCCGCCTTTGTGCGAGATTTGCAGCGCGTCGAGCAGGTCTTGGCCAGTCACGAGACCCGCATGTACTCGTCGTCTCTCCTCTTCATCTTCGAGGGCGATGGCGATGCGCTCGCCTCTGCGATTGAAAAGAACAACGAGATCATGGACCGTGATTCGGCCGAGTCGTACACCTGCCCACCGGTCGAGCGCGCGGGCATGAGGTTAGACAACCGAATGGACAGCGGCATCGTCTTGGAGGATGAAGACGACTTTGAGGACGACGAGGATGAGGACGACCTTCAACTCCCTCAAATCTATACTTTAAAACTCATCGACTTTGCGCACGCAAACTTCACCCCTGGCCACGGGCCCGACGAGAATACCCTTACTGGAGTCAGAAGTCTTTTGCGGATTTTCAAAGAGTTGGCTGGCGAAGATGACTAGACTCATGCACGATGGCATGGCTTTCTTTTATTGGTCGCTTTCCCCGTGTCTGTACCTGTATATACAACAAGACCGCACCCCATTTGGAATGATGGGAGTGGCTACCGGCGTTGTGGGAATTGATGGCATCCTCTTTGCAAAGAAGAAAAAAAAGGGTGGGCAATTTTTATACCTTTTGGAAGGAGAATCTTTCCTGATACCCCAGAGAAGTCTAAATGACGATGAAGGGAAAAAACAGAGAGACAATACCCAAAACTAGGTGTTTGTGGTGTTACGTTGGTTTGGAACAAAACTTTGAAAGGTAGAGCTCGGCTCCGCATGGAGATGGGATGGGAGGAGATTATGTGTCTTTTTAACTGCCTATAACGACATAACGACGGCCTAGGCGCAACGGACATTTTTGCTTTCTTTACATCTTTGTTACTTTTATGTTGAATTCTTTATGTGACGGAGTTAAGGGGGCTGGATGGAAGATGCGATGTGGTTTGCATGCATGGAACGGATTATACATGAAGTCATTTAGAAAATAGCGTCGTCTGTCTAGGTACAAACAATATACAGCGATAGAAGCTATCACTTTTACTCATATGTTTTTCTTACATTTCTACTCTACATTTGCCTTCAGGTTGCCTCGTCACTCACACAGAAAGAATTATATGCCTAATCATCAACCATATGCAAGATCTGGGCACCAACGCAGCCCAGCTGGAATCTAATTCTTAGCGCCATGCTGGAAGACGTCAGCGGGCCGTTGGCCTCAAAATAAGCAGCGATTCACAGTCATGTTAGCAGGCACCTTTCACTGTATGGCATCTTAGCTGATCGATGCTGTATCTTTTATCACAAAGCTAAGGCCCCACACGTCGCACTGGTTCCCGCTTTGCGCTTGTCGGTACGTATCGGCAGTATCAATTTCGAGCTTCGAGCTTCGGCTTCAAGCTCCAGCAAAAGTTGCGACACCACTCCGCTATCAGCCTTGCTCTTTTCTCTTCTTTATGTAGGCGGCCATGTCCATTCCCGGCCTTGGGCAAATCCCGGTACAAGTGCGTCACTCTTTGGTCAATCTTCTAAACTGCTGAATTGTTGGTTTGATTTGATTACCATCAGCTCTACTGACACTCTTGGCTCTCTTCCTCTCTCTAGGCGGCCGTTTCCTCGACACGAACCATTTCCCTCCGCCCGGCTTGGGAATGGCGATTCCAAGTGCCCCCGGGCAGTTCCCTCACCCTTAAAGTCCTCTCGGGGACAGCCGAAAAGGACGGCATCGAATTGCCGTTACGCAATGCCTACACCTTCTCCGGCATCAAGTCCAAGATCCTGACATGGCACGGCTGCGAGCTGGAGATTGACGGGCGGTGCGACAATGACTCTGTCGCCGAGTACTCGAACCCGGCTGCGAACCCGGCAACCTCGCACGTAAACCTCCATGCGCGGCTCAACGACATGCGCGTGGACGCCTCCAGACAGCGCCGCGAGGGGCCAAGAGTGTTGGTGGTTGGGCCGCCCGGCTCGGGCAAGACGACGGTGGCCAAGACGCTGACGAGCTATGCGACACGTCAGGGATACCAGGTGATAACGGTCAATGCGAATCCCAAGGAGGGCATGCTGAGTCTGCCGGGGACGCTGAGCGCCAGCGTGTTTGCGACTGTCATGGACCCTGAGGCTGTGGATGGCTGGGGCTCGACGCCGACGAGCGGACCGAGTACGATACCTGTCAAGTTACCAATGGTATTCAACTATGGAAGAGAATCTGCGGAGGATGATGAGGATCTTTATCGTGAGCTTATTGCAAGGCTGGCCGGAGCAGTTAGCAGCCGGTTGAGTGAGGACGACGAGGTCAAGGGGTCGGGAGTGATTGTGGATGGGATTGGAATTAGCGAAGACGGTCAGATTGGGCTGGAGCTGGTGGCACATATTGTTGATGAGTTTTCAGGTAAGCCAGTCCAGTTTGGATCTGTAATTACGAGACGGCTAATACGATGCGTGCAGTCAACATTGTGGTGGTGGTTGGGTCATCCAAAATTCACACTCAACTTTCGAGCCGGTTTGCAACGGAAAAGACAAGTCTTGGAGAGGCGATACAAGTGGTTTCCATTGACAAATCCGATGGTGTGGTGGAGAGGGACGAACCGTTTCTGGAGCAGTCGCGCGAGGCTGTGATTAAAGAATACTTTTTTGGAGACGCAAAGAGGACGCTGAGCCCACAGATTCAGCAGGTGGACTTTGATAGTCTGGTCATTTACAAGCTGGCAGACTGTAAGTCAACCCGTTTCTTTCTTACTATTCGATACGCAGGCCATTGACAATTACATCTACAGATTCACCTGATGAAAAGCACAGCTTGGTCACGGAAGAGCCCTCGTCTCTCATGCAGCACTGGACTTTTGCAGTTATGAACGCCTCTGTGCGTGATAGCCCGGACGTGGTTCGCGCAGCTAATGTTATGGGCTTTGTCTATGTGGCCGATGTAGATGAGGATAGGCGGAAGATTAAGATTTTGGCACCGGTGAGCGGGAGACTGGGAGATAGACCGCTAGTATGGGGCAAGTGGCCAGAGCCGTACATTAACTTGTTGGGATAGAAAATGTCTTGGAGAAGAGCAAGTCAAAAGTTTGTCATGAATATTGCGTGCACGATGGTGTGACTTGGAGTTGGTGTGATGTTTAACACTTGTTGACAGGTGACTTATGGACTTGAGGCTTGTGTTGCCTAAGGAATTCGTTTTATGCGAGGGATGAAAAGTACGACGTTCTATCCCGATTGCAAGACCAGCACGATGGTGTTTGGTTGGCTGCGCCTTCGTACTTGGAGCACTTACGAGTATGCTGTCTGATGTATCAGGTGGCATTGCCAAGGTACACCATATGCAGCAACGACATCACATGTGCAGTTATATCCGAACAGAAGCGAAGAAGAAGAGGTAATTTGACAAAAAGACCAACGCAAGGAGAGAGGGGGCAAGGGGGAGGCTTAGCATCGGTTTTACGATTTTGAAGTTGGCCCTCTGGTAAATGATACGGTGAACACGCGTCGAGCCAAGAGACCAAGACAGACTGGAGGAGAAAAGCCAAGAATCTATGAGTGTAAGAGAACATGGGTGAAGAGCTCCGGCTGTGCCCGGTTTGGTTATGCTTAATCGATTAGTGGCTTGGTCTGTGGCGGAAAGCTGATGATTGTGAAGCTTTTTATTGTTTTTGTGTTGTTTTGACACAGTGCTGCTTCTGATGTGATGGAGTTTACATGGACTTATACCATCAAGGCCGAGGAAGCGAGAAGCTTTCGCTTTTGTCTGACTGTACATACAGTATTGGTGTGGCTCAAATCCGTCTTCCGGTGCCGATGCTGTCGAAATTGCGTATTACTCGAGTCTGCCCAGCATTTCATTCGCATGGCCCGGACTAACACGGAACGAGACAAGGTGGATGAGACGTCGAGCACGTGTACCGCCACTTTTGGGCAGCGGAAGTGCGGGCGCGGGATACGTAAGATTGACGGGGTATTTTGAGGTAGTGGGAATGGTGTGTCTGCCAAGAGAATTGGCGTTAAGGATAGAGGCAAGTGGTTTCTTTTTTCTGGAGACAATGAGGTGCGGGGTTTTGGTGAATGAAGATGAAGGAGATGAGGATTGTGGTGATGCTCGGGGTGTGGTGGTTTGATGGGTTACCCTGGATGATATTCGAGATTTGGGAGGCTCGAGATGGGGGAACTCAGAGGAAGCAAAATAGAAATAGAAACGGACCTCGGCCGAAAGTAACCCAAAACACAATCTATGACGGTTTCTGGACTGGAACAAGATGTCTAAGCACCCGCTATGGCAACATGGTTATATACAATATACAGCCAGATGCCACTATACGACGCCGTGCAGCCACTGACACGCTCCACATTGATGCTATCCTCTGCTGTAATCCCCTCCGGGTCCATATCACCGGGGGCGGGGCATATGAAGCTGCCGTTCGATTGGTCTGGGGCCGTGGTCACGGAGTCGCTAGCTTGAGGGCAGATCCCGGCAAAAGGTTTGTTTCTTTGCAGTGACATGACATGATTGCTGGCGTATTGGGCGTGTGTTGGTTTGATTGATTGCCGCTGTGCCGTGGGGTGCAGTAGCACGTGCCCCGATGGGACAGTATTTGGAAAAGCTGAGGGGGGATAGGATGGGGAAAGTCAATCGATTCCGCTGTGGTTGGTTGATGTTGATGTTGATGTTGATGATATTAAGATTGATGTAGAAGAGCTGTGTTGATGGATGAAAATACGGATATGGAAATACATGTAGATGCAGCTCTGGTGTTATCAGGTCACATGCTGTCCTATTATCGATAGATGGATAAGCGGCAATTAGCAATGACGAGATGAAGCTCTCTGCAAAAACACAAAAAGCAACTTCCCTCACCATGAACTCAATCTCGCATCATCCCTCACATAGTGTCTCTTGGCACATCACACACAAGCAGCTCCTTGCGAAACTAGCTCCAAGCTGCAGGGTGGACTGCGGCTTCGTCTCCAAGCGGAAATCGGGTCTCTCATCTCTTCTCCCCCCCTCCACACCTTGCATATCGTCTTTCTATCTATCCGCCGCCTCCGTTTGATAACGGCGTGCTGTTTGCCCAGCCCGCCTGTGATTTGCTGGCTTGTTTGATCGGCCGGCCAGGTGCTTTGGGCCAAGATACAAGTTCCATCACTATAAAGCCGAGTGGGAAGCTACACTCTGTCTTCGGGATGCCTGCTTCCCTTTCTTCTTCTACCCTTTGCCTTTCCCAGGCTTCACTTCGCCTCTTTTTTTGTCTTGTATTACACAAGGTTGTATCTTATAGCTACCTGTATAGTTAGCCAGACGGATCTTGAAGGAACTTGATCTTTTTCTTCTTCCCTTCTATCCCTCCTCTTTTGCTTCTTCATCTCTGCCCCTCTCGTTCGTGTCTGCCCCTCCAACCCCCCACCACCAGAAAAGGGCAAGGAGGATCAGCCGTTTGACTTTACCCCAAACAAATTTATATATATAAATAAAAAAGACCGCGTGTCTTGTCCCGGCTGGAAACAGCTTCTCGATACCCGTTCGATGGGAGAGACCGTTATTGTCGTCACGAATGGTGCACAAGACGCCAACGCCTCGTCGGACTCGTCGACCCTCTCCAGCAGCCAGGACGACCAGCCTCCTATAGCGGAACCCCCCGACATATTAGCTATAGAGAAGCCGCATTGTCCTCACACCCTATCAGCCCGGCGAGTTGCTGAGCTCCTCCAAACCGACGCCGAAGATGGACTAAGTGTCGAGGAGGCTGCCGCCCGCTTGGCTCGGGACGGCCCCAACACTATCAAGGGAGCAAAGGGCATCTCCCTCTGGGAGATCTTTCTCCAACAGGTTGCCAATGCCTTGACTGCCGTGCTCATCGCCGTAATGGCGCTGTCCTTTGCCATTCACGACTTTGTCGAAGGTGGCGTGGTCCTGGCCGTGATTCTCCTCAATATCATCGTGGGGTATGTTGCAAAATGAAACTGACGCAGAAAGGAAGAGACCAAGCCTACTGCTATAGCCATTATTTCTTTTATTTCTCTTTCTTTCTTCTACTTCTCTCTTAAAGGGAATCATTTATATGCTTCCCACTACTTTTCATGTCTTGCTCACACGTTATGAAACAAAATTACAGGTTGATCCAGGACTACCGCGCTGAGCAGACAATCCAGTCGCTCTACGCCTTGTCTACTCCCAAATGCAAAGTCATCCGGAATGGGTTCAACGATACCGTCAAGGCAGAAACCTTAGTCAAGGGTGACCTGGTCTGGCTCTCCACTGGAGACGTAGTTCCCGCCGATTTACGTCTTGTTCAAGGCATCAACCTCGCAACGGACGAATCTCACCTCACGGGTGAATCTGTAGCCATCAGCAAGAAGCCAGATGTCATCTTCAACGACCCCGAGCTCCCTATGGGCGATCGAACAAACCTGGTCTACACTGGAAGCTCCGTGACTCGAGGCCGGGCGACTGGCATTGTAATATCCACCGGAATGAAGACCGAGGTGGGCCAGATTGCCGAACTGCTGCGTCAAAAGAAGAAGCAGAACACTGGCTCTGGCCCCGTCAGCAGGTTCCTCATCAACTGCTACCAGACTAGCAGGAACATTCTTGGCCTAGAAGGGACGCCTCTGCAAGTCACTCTCAGCAAGTTTGCTCTCCTGCTATTCGCCTTGGCCATACTACTAGCCGTCATTGTCTTCTCTGTTAGTAGGTGGGACATTGACGACAATGTTCTGCTGTACGGCATTTGTGTTGGCGTCGCCGTTATTCCGGAGTCCCTCCTTGCCGTGCTTACCGTCACTATGGCTGTCGCTACCAAGGCAATGGTTAAGGGACATGTAATCGTCCGCCAAATGCCGTCTCTCGAGGCCGTTGGAGGAGTAACCAACATTTGCTCCGACAAGACCGGCACCCTCACCCAGGGACGCATGATTGCCCGCAAAGTGTGGCTTCGAGGTGGCCTCGTTGGGCTTATCGAAGGTACCTCCAACCCCTATGATCCGAGCAGCGGCACCGTGTCGTGGTCTGGATCGCTCGTAGGAACTTGCTTCAACGCCTTTCTCGACACTCTGGTCCTATGCAACAACTCCACCGTTAGCGACGGCAAGAAGGAGCTCGAGACTGACTCCAGTAGTGTCACAACGGCATTTGGGTCAGATGAATGGAAGGCAGTGGGGGAGCCTACAGAGATAGCTCTCAAAGTCTTTGCTCTGCGCTTTGGGAAGAATAAGACTGCCGGCGATGAACTCGTCGCAGAGCACCCCTTTGACTCGTCGTGCAAACTCATGAGTGTTGTCTATGGTAGAGACATCGATGCCAAGTCCCAAGTGTATACCAAAGGTGCCGTTGAGGTAGTTGTGCCGAAACTCGACGAATCTGAAGAGCTGAAGCAGACGGTCCACGCCAAGGCGGAGGAGCTCGCTGCTGAAGGCCTCAGAGTGCTCTGCATCGCTAACAGAACCCTAGACCGGGAGAAGGAAGACGCCCACGACCGTGCCCAGGTCGAGAGTGGCCTTCACTTCCTGGGACTTGCTGGTCTGTATGATCCTCCTCGTCCGGAGACGGCCGGTGCAGTGTCGCAGTGTCGTCAGGCCGGTGTTGCCGTGCACATGGTGACGGGCGACCACATCAAGACGGCGACTGCGATTGCATACGAAGTTGGCATCTTGTCGCATGACGTACCCTTGTCCCCGAAAACTGTCATGTCGGCGATCGATTTTGGCAATCTCACAGACGACCAGATCGATGCCATGGATACCCTTCCACTTGTCATTGCCAGATGCAGCCCCCTGACCAAAGTCAGAGTCATCAAGGCATTGCATCGCCGGAAGGCGTTTTGCATCATGACTGGTGACGGCGTCAACGATTCGCCAGCACTGAAGCAGGCCGACGTGGGCATAGCCATGGGCGATAGGGGAAGCGATGTGGCCAAGGAAGCGTCGGACATGGTGCTGACGGATGACAACTTTGCATCCATCGTGACAGGCATCAAGGAAGGACGCCGGCTTGCAGACAATATCCAAAAGGTAGGCTTGCTGGCTCTCCCCCAAGCCACAATTACTTGTACAAAGATGATTGGGCTAACGTGTATATGCTTGTAGTTCCTCTTGCATCTCCTCACCTCCAACTTGGCCCAGGTCATCCTCCTATTGATTGGGCTGGCGTTCAAGGATGAGGATAAGATAGCTGTGTTTCCGTTGTCGCCACTCGAAATTCTATGGGCTAACCTGGTCACCTCGTCACCCCTTGCTCTTGGCTTGGGCTTGGAAGAGGCGCAGCCAGACATTCTGCAGCGTCCGCCCCGCAACTTGCGGTCGGGAGTCTTCACCTTGGATCTGATTCGGGACCAGTTCGTGTATGGCACCTGTATGGGGTCTCTCTGCCTGGCGGCATTTATGCTGGTGGCTTATGCATCTTCTGGACAGGGCTTTCACGACCTGCCTATCGACTGCAATGAGAACGGCCACGGCCATGACGGATGCGGCCTCGTGTTTCGTGCGAGGGCCGCGACGTTTGCTACTCTGAGCTTTTTGCTCTTGATTACTGCTTGGGAGGTGAAGCACTTTCATCGCAGTCTGTTCAACATGGACGAGAGGTGGAAGGGCCCCTTGTCTGTCTTTAAGACAATCTACCACAATCATTTCTTGTTCTGGTCCGTTGTTGCGGGATTCATCGTTACCTTTCCGGTCATTTACATTCCTTACGTCAACAAGGTTGTGTTTAAGCACCAGGCATTAACGTGGGAGTGGGGTGTCGTGTTTGGCTGCGTGGCGGTCTACATTGTGCTCATTGAAGCCTGGAAGGCCATCAAGCGCCGCTTTAGCCTCGGCATCGACAAGCATCCCAACCAGGCAGCCATCTCGCAGGCGTAAGTCTGTATGTGGCTGAGTCTACTAAGTTGTTGGAGTTTCACAAGGCATACTTGAGGGACAGAGACTTTTTCATTCTTTCACTCTTTCTCCAAAAACTTTCTCAAGCAGGTTTGTTACTACTATACTATCTATCAGAATGTCTACGGTATAAGTATAAGTATAAGTTATGCAGTATTAGGTTATTCACTCGTTTGGCACAAATTGGAATCTTTTTTGTTTTTGAGTAATTCGTCTCTCCTGTCAGATAACGCGTAATTTCATTCTAGTAAGTGATATGTGTGTCTGCTGCGTAGGCTATCTAAAAAGCAAAGTGTCGTGAACCGTATCTAATGCTTCGCGTGGAACGTAAAGTTGGTATATAGTTGGGATAGTTGGTATATGTGAGTGAGTTGTTGAGCCGATGGGCTGGATGCTTGGAATGTGAGTGACAGAGATGTTTGGAGTATGTGAGAGTGTGTAAGTGTGTGGTTAAGATGTTGCTTATGCAGTCTTGATGTCGGTTTGGATGACCTTTGTTTTTGAGTGTTAGTTTGAGGGAATAGGATTGATGAGTGAGAGAGGGGAGACGTACGAATTTCCAACCGCTGATGCCTTCCCACTTTCCGCGGACGTACATTTCGTAGCTGGGGGATGAGATTAGCTTTTTTTTGTTTTTGCTGTGGGTTGGGTTTTGGGGGGAGTCTTTTTGCTTACCATTGCGGATCGCTGATGCGGTCGACGAGGGGTTGGATGTTGGGGTTCTTGGCGAGAGCCTCGGTCCAGTCCCAGGGATCGGCGTTGGAAGCCGCCTTGTCCTTGAGCTCGTTGGCGGGACCGTTGGGGATGTCCGTGTAGACGCGCTTCTTGGTCTCGCCCTTGAGGAAGTTGGGGGCTTCGCCGGTTTTGCTGCCGGTGCGGACGTAGCCTCCTGTGAAGGTGACTTCGGGGACGAGCCTGAGTGAGGGGTGTTAGTATTGATGAAGTTGGGTTGGTGAAGGTGAAAAGGGAGGGGGTTTTTTACTTCATCTTGGCGGTGTATGTGATGGACATGAGCTGTGTGTAGCCGGAGCAAGTGACGGTTGTCCTGTGAATTGAGTTAGCTTTGATGGGATTGAGGGGGAGGGAGGGAGTGAGTGGTGGGCGTACGCTCGGTTTGCGGGACAGATGACGGGGCAGTCGAAGTCGATGTTGAGGGTGACTTCGTTGCGCTTGGTGTCTACGAAGGTGTCTGATCCGTTGAATGCGGCCTGAGATGATGTGTTAGTATGTGTAAGGGTATATTGCTTGATGGTTGATGTTGAAGACATACCTTGATGTGGTCGGTGACGACTTGCTCAATACCGGTGGCGGAGGCGTACCTAATGGGTGAGATGATTAGCTTTGTTTGATGAGTGAGAGAGATGACAACTTACTCGTTTTGAGCGGTAAACATGGCGGCGTTGGAGTGAGTGATTGCCTCCGTCTTTTCCTCCTTGATGGCGATGTTGACCTGAGTACTACACGAGAGAGTTAGAATTGAAGTCGGGTGTAAGTTGTGGTATACTTACTTCTCGTCCTGGGCTGGCACTGTGAGAGTTTTGACCTATATGGGGTTTTGTTTCAGCATCAAAATAGACCGACGATAACGGGCTAGGGAATACGGACGGTGAAAGGAGACAGCTCTTGGATGATGGGCTCGTCGAATACGAAATCAGAGAACTCGGCCGTCCAGTTGTCGAAGCGGAGACTTGTGCACTGCTTGTTCTGAACGCCAAATCAGTTAGCCTACCCCCCTCAAATCAAAAGTATGAATTGTTTTTTCTCTTTTTTTCTTCTCTTGTCCTTTTTGTTTCTTGATTATGATGAAGATATGTACATACGCCGTATCCCTTTGGCTTGCTCAAGTTCTTGAGCAGATATGACCTTGAGTTGCCTTCGGGGTGGAGCTCATGCTGGAATTCTGACCCGCTGGATATCCAGGACATGCCGAGGAGACTAGCGATTATATGTGAGTAGGAATCTTATTAACCAAATAATGGCTGAGTACAAAGATTTTTTGCAGAATCTGAGCAACCAAATTATGGCGTAATAAGGAGATTTTTTTGCATACTTGGCTAGGTCAGCGAAGGGGCGGCTTATCCCGTGTATGACTTTGGATTCCAGCTCCGAGGTCGTTGATTCATAGCTGATGCCCTGCGGTGGGGAGTTAGTCATGATTGAAAGAAAGAAGAGAAAATAAAAAGGGCGAGGCTTAGGAAGTAGGGCGGCGGTGGTGGTTTCGAACCTTTAACTTGAAGACAGCTTGAGCGCGGCTATGAAAAATTGTTAGTACATGGAATATTATGGATTGTCAGGGTAAACTTGAAGGGAACTCACCGAATGTTCTCGTACAGCGTATCGGCTTTGCGTTCAAAAGTCTCCCAAGTCTTTGTTCTCGTGTCAGCGATTCTCCTCCCCAAATATCATGGAAACTTACCTCGGCCTGTTTCGTCATCTCACCACAAGCCTCTCCAAAGTAGGTCATCTTGGCCTTCCGGACAGCCTCCTCCAGCTTCTCGGGGGTATCCAGCGTAAAGTCAACGACGCCGGACAGGACCTCGTTGACGCATCGGTTGAGGGCCTGGCGGTTCCACTTGTTGACGAGGGAGTCCAGGAGCAGCAGCTTGGCGATGTGGTAGTCGGAGATGCCGCTGGCCAGCCTGTTGCGGGCCTCGGTGACGCGGAGCTTGGCCTCTTCTTGCGAGAGGCTGAGGTGGGCGACATTGCTCTCGAAGGCGGCTTTGGCTG
This sequence comes from Trichoderma sp. IMV 00454, assembly GCA_001931985.1. Taxonomy (NCBI): domain Eukaryota; kingdom Fungi; phylum Ascomycota; class Sordariomycetes; order Hypocreales; family Hypocreaceae; genus Trichoderma; species Trichoderma sp. IMV 00454. The sequence continues at coordinate 24,282 of MSJK01000138.1, forward strand.
TGCTTTCGCAGGTGGCGAGGTGGGATGTGATTTTCTCCTTGGACAAGAACCTGGTGACTTGGAGCGTGTCGCTCTGGTTCTTGAAGTCGTCGAGTTGGGCCTTGACAACTCGGTCAAGCTCCTTGTCAATGTATGACAGGAATTCCTTCAGAACTGTTTGAAAGTGTTAGCGGTCGAGGAGTGAAGTGAGGTGTAGAAAACATGGGGGTATTCCTACCAGCTGAGTACTTGTCGCCGAATGTGCTCTTCTTGGCGGACAGTTGGTTGTCAAACTCGTTCAGGTAGTGGTCATACAGGCGGTTGCTCATGGACTTCGCCTTCAAGAAGGTAATGAGATTTTCACGGGTAGCTGTGGTGTCAGTGAGGGCCTTGAACTCTCCAACATCGTCCTTGGGCAGCAGAGACTCGTCCAGCTGCCTCTGATAAGCTGCGAGATGTTTTTCTAAAAACAAGAAACATTAGTCCAAATATCGACAAAGAGCAGTTCATAGTCTCCTCTATTCAAACTTACCAAGTTCCTGGGCAACGTCCTTGGCCATCTCCTGCTCTCGAACAGTGACCTTTGCCTTGACAAGGTTCCTGGCCTTGTCAACCTTTTCCGCGTAATTCGTCTTGATCGTTTCTGCATTCTCCCACAGATACTCAGTATCGATGGTGTTGTTGTAGTGTGTCAGATGAGAGCTCTGCTCCTCATCCGCGCTCGTCTCCCAGATGGACTCATCACCAATCAGAGTCTCCTGGTAAAGTTTCTCAAAGGCGGCAGCAATTGTTTCGGAGCTTGTCGTGTCCTGCTCAACAAGCCATGAAGCCCAAGCGGTATTGAGGTTCTGCTTGGCAATCGCCGCAGCTGTGAAGAATGCGCGGTCGTATGTGACTGCGTAGTTTCCCCTCAGAGCCTGCTCGTCGTAGGATGAGATCTTCTTCTTGTAGGCTTCCAGCAGGTCGCCGTGAAGCTGATCCAACATCTTCTCTGCGGTGTTGGAAGAAATGGATTTGAAGTCGGAGACCGCATCATTCACGGTGTCTTGTATTGAGGCAATCAAATCAGCCAGCTCCTTCTCGGCGAACGCCTCAATCTTTTGAAGGTTTGCGGCCAAGACTTCATTTCGCTGGCCATCTGACTCTTTGATAAGACTCTCACATGTATCCCTGGAATTGTTAACGAATAGCCAAGAATGGTGCAGTAGGGTTTTCTTACTTGATGGTCTGTTGTGAGAGATATTTGAGCGAATTACGCACATCGGCCATACATTTGTGCATAATACGATCGAGTTTCTAAATCCAACTCATTAGCACAAAAGTGACGTACAAACAGAAAAGCAAGATGAGCATACCTTGTTGCAATCCTTAGTGCTGATGAGTGCTGGGTCCTGGATCAGCTTATTGCATGCTTCCCTAAAGTCGTGGTGGAGTTTGATGTGAGATCTGTTAATGGCCTCGTTTTCGGCGGCCCGCCAAATGTCGGGCACGTGAAGCTGGCCGTTTTGCTCAAGCCGGTTGATGGACTTGACAATGCTTGACACAAAATCTGCGGTTGAAGCACCAGACAAGGGAGCTCCGGCGACGAGTCGAGGAGTTCGGAGCATCTGGGACAGCTGGGCTCGCAGGTTCTTGAAGTCTTTGACGTAGTTGTCGTTGAAATCATCGAGAACAAGGAACTCCTTGGTCTTGTCGTTGATCTGGCTCTGCACTCCCTCCTTGAGAGAGTTGCCGCGAAGCAGATGAACCTGAATTTGTGTAAGTTCTTGTCGCTTCTCCCTTCTTACATCTCAAATGTCAGGTCATGAGATGACTTACTGTAACACCTTCGAATTCGGAGGCCAGCTTCTCTCGAATCTTGTTTCTCCTCTTAACCGCCTCGGTCCTGCCAATTTCTTTCTTGAGGATGTTCTTTCTGACATCATCCACTGGTTGGGTGATTAGTATTATTAAACCATGTGAAATGGTGATTAATTTCATATCATGTAAACTTACCCGAGCCTCCAAGATCATACCTTTTGACGACAGTTAGACCAACCAAATCTCATGCGTGTCGAATGAAATCAAATGGGAAACTCACTTGTTGATAATAATGACCAACTGACCAAACTTTGGTCCACTGGTCTTCTTGTCACCACCGAAATTTAGCTTGTTAGCGGCCAGCGTCATCATCGCCAAGCTCGTCAGGATGGTGTCCTTGGCAACATCTGTAGTGTTGAAAACGATGACACGAGAGCATAGAATGGCGGGAGTGAAGAGCATGATACTGCAATTACTTTAGCATCTGCAAGCATGGTAAAAAGGGCGGATGCTACTAACTCGTACAAGTCGCCCTGGTCTCCATGGCCTTCTGTGTCGAGGAAGGCAACCTTTTGAGGATTTGCCAATGCCACCTCTACGCCGTCATCAAGTCTGGAGAATTCCTTGGCACCCATAATCTTGTTTCCCAGATTCGTACCTATGCGAGAGATTGATTTAGTAATTGTCAGCAATATGCACAATGGTTCTTCTTACCTCTTGTCCATGATTCGGCTCCGGGGCTGGTGGAAAACAGCGGCTCCTCCGTGCATCCCGCAAGAAGGTTCATGAGGGTTGATTTACCACTACGCGTCGGGCCCATGATGCTGATGAGGTTGAGGGCATCGTTAATCTGTCGCAGATGGTGGTTGACGTCGTCGTTGCACTGAAGCACGTAGTTGATAGCCTCGTCAGGGTCGACGTCTGTAGCATCATCGAGAGCAATCTTTTCGCTTGCCGTCTTGACGCTGACGGCCTTGACACTGGTGGCCTTTACACTGGTGGCCTTTACACTGGGGACATGAACGCTGGTGGCATTCTCACTGACGACGATCTCGCCATCAGCATTCTCACCATCAGCGTTCTCGCCTTCGGCAATATCGTCAAGAGCGTCTTCGCTAGAGGGCTCCTCACTAGAGGGATCCTCGCTGGGGCTCAATTCGCTGATGGGCGCGTCGTCCTCATCCTTCTTGACGCCGTTGTCAATCTCAAGCCATCGCAGCTGGTCGCTGGTCCCGCCAGCAACCAGCTGGAAACTCTTCTCCTCCAGCTGACTTCACGGTTGGGCTCTGGTTAGCAAACATGCATCCGGATCATTGCGGTGAGAAGGGATAAGACGAGCTGGTTCCATACAGTGAAGGGTCATTGAGATCCATAGATGAGCTGTTCATGCGCTCGGTGGAAGTGCTGAAGCGGCCATCGCTTCTTGAGAGTCGCTCTACAGGTTTGGCATCAGACGACTGCAATTACGCGGTGAACGAATCAGATAGGGCAAGAGTATCATACTGGCTGACTTGGACCACGACGGCATGCGCTGAGACAGCGACCTCATTCGCATAACCATGATGGCAGTCTTTTGTCAATGCTTGACGACGGATACTGATGAAATGCTTCACTTGATAGCCGTCGCTGGCATTGTATAATATAAAATGAAGTTCTCATCAAGCGGTAAAGAGAAAAAAGGCTGGAAAGCCCCCCAAACGCCCACTGAAAGGGATTAGCTCCCAGACAAGGATCATGAATGGATACAACTTGTGCCAACTCCGAGTCCACGTCAATGCAAATCCTGGTGTAAGGCGGCGACATGTGATAGGCCGTTTGCAGGGCCTCTGCTCAAGTTGGGCTGCCATAACGTCTTGCGGTGCCTGACTCTGCTTGCACAAGGCGACCTTTGTGAGGCCCCCCCTGCTATGCCCTGCTATGAAAGGGGTCCATCTATCCCGTTACACGTATTATTGGGGACATCAGGCGGTCACACACGTGGAGACTCGCTTCACTGACTCGCGCCTCGATTTGTGCTTTAGGGACTGGTGCGTAGAACACGTCAACCCATGAAGGCCAACCTATGCCTGAAGCGTGATAACGTCGTGCACGACGATAAGGCGGGGATCCGTCCATTGGCCTATAAGGCACTTGGAAAACGGTGGCGATGGGCCAAGGAATCGATTCATCGCATTGCGGTTCACCTAAAGACTAAAGTACATGCAATGCATAGGACGGACGGGCATCGTCTGCAGCGCGAACGTTAGGGGTCATCTGCACATGCAACCCTTTTAAACCCATCAGGATGTTTGCAGGGAGCAATTGCAAGCGCCGCGGATGCCGCCCGGAAACCCTTTTATCGACGTCCAATTGATCTTTGCTGGCCGAATGACTCTGATTCTGACCCAACGTCTGGTCGGTTTTGGTAGGTGGTTTCGAAGAATGGGCTCTCCTGTTCCCGTTCCCGCTTCCGCTTCTTCTCTTCTCGCCTCCTCACCTCGCCTCGCCTCCTCTGTCCCGTCTCCTGTTTGCTTCGTTGCCTAGGACTCCTCAGAGTTTCGCCTCCTTTGGAGCCTCTTCCATGCAACTTGCTGCTGAGTGGCTTGTCGGGGAATCCAAAGTCTCCGCAATTCGGAGCAAACGCGTTGAAATAAGCAGAGATACTGTCCGTGCAAGGGGGTAAACTAACCCAAGCTCCCGCGCATTAACAGGCCGCCGTCCTTTCACCGAATCTTCGGAGCCCATTGCATAACTTGTGCTAACTCAGATAGCTAGCGGAAGCACCCGCTTTGGCCGAAGCCGATGAATAATACAAATGGAACTCACATCCAGCTGACTGGGAGGAGGGTCCAGTCTGCAAGTTTCCACTTCTTTTGCATCTTCTTTTTCTTTCCTACTGCACACCGAGATGACGGTTGTCTAGTTTGGGCAGATGCTAGTGCGGCCGGGTTGGGTGAGAAAAGAGAGAAAAAAAAAGTAAGACATTGTGTGTGGGGGTCTTTGTGATGAAGAGAGATTTACCTGCAGCTGCGGTGAAGCAGAGGAGATCACGAAGATGTGCCCCATATTATGAGTACTGTAGAGAGAGGATGTGCAACTGTGCCTGTGCCGTTTGTTGTTGTGGATGTTTTCATAAGACACACAGCAAATGCATACACAAGAATGAACAGACAAGCAAAGCAACACAAGATAAATAAAATACAAATAAAATTGAAACAAAATTGAAACAGGAGCCCAAGTTGCCACCACTTCCTAAGCGATGCTTGGAGCACCATCCAGGATATAAACCTCGACATCTGAAAACAGGGTATCAAAGCCTCGGCGCCTGCACTTGGGCCGCGATCGCAACATTAGCTTCAACAACTCGAGCTCCCTCAGCCAACCAAACTCACAAGCACACAAACGCTCACCAATCTCTCCACAGGCAGATGAGTCCCCGTCTATCCACCTGCGGTCACCTGTCCGGTCCACCGATCAATACATGCATATTCTCCATAGGACTTGGTCCTTTACAGCCAGCATGCATCACGGCTGCATATATCCTTGTCTTTGATACCACGTATGATGATGACGATGGTGACGTCTTTGGACGAGACGATGTCGCTTGATAAATTCCAACAACAAAGTGAGTCGAGTTCTTATCCGTATGACCTCGTCCGTCTGGGCCCTCGGCTGGCATCGTATCTTCATTGGCCTTGTTGGTGCCCGCTCTACTCATGGACATCAGCTTCATCCACAGCCAGTCCTAACGATGTCTCACAATATTATAGTGTTTTTTTCTGGGAAACCAGCATCATTGGCCGCATAGATTCGTCCTAGTTTCTGGAACATCTTCTCATTGGTAGGTGGTCACCATCATTTAGTAATTTTCCGATGAAGATTGGGGATGTAGGGGAGTGAGCATACAATTCAAGATGCCCTTATCCGTATATCGCACCAGATGCGCACACATCCTCGTTTGTATGTAAACAAGTTCAATATTCCCCAAATTCTGTATCACACATACATGGGATAAGCTCCACATGCCCCATCACGCCGTATCCGCCGTTGAGAGCTTAAACCGCTATTCCAGGATAAGTGATTCCAAGAGCAAGTTAGGGTACCCTTGCCTGGCCTCGTCGCTGGCGAGATCCAAATTGCGGATCCCATCGAACAATTTTGAAGTGGCATCACTACAAACACGATCTCCTCAGACGGCAGCACGTTGATCCGATCGCGTCGTGGATGCCCAGAATTACATGGCTCGGCATGACATCAGACTCGTTTCTATTCCCCAGTTCGAAGAGGGGATGGAGGAGAGCGAAGGCTTTTTGTTTCGCGAGCTCGTCGAGTATCGGCCCATGTACAGTGCCAAGGTGGAGAGGGCTGGGTGATGCGACAGATGTTTCTGACGATGCTGCACGTAGAGCTTGTATCGCTGTCTTCATGGGCCATATCATCTACGATGCCATTGCTAGCGAGATGGCATGTGAGATATTAGGCGTAAATCGTACTGGTGCCATTCATTGAGCTTTCAATGCCTGCAATTCAAGGGTAGGTGAAGTTATGATCCAGACAACAATTGTTGTTTAGAACACCAACCAGTAACCTTAGCTAACATTCACCAGAAATAAGCGATTCTATGGCTTTGCTATCTAATAAACGATCAAACCCTTGGCTTAGGTGCTCAGGATGTCTACAGATGTCAGGTCAAGTCTCATCTAGCGAGGAGGTTGGTTGCTTCGGCCATTAGGTTTTGGCAAGCCTCACATGAGATAATGCAACGTTCTTGAGAGCAAATCATGGCGACTATTGGTATCGGCGTGTTATTACAAGAGAGCTAGGCTTATGGCTCAGAACATTGCGCATTTCGCAATTGCAATCAGTGTTGCCAGTTGAGATGTCCCACGTCTGAAAGGGAAGAAAATGGCATGTCAGAGGGAAAGGTGAGTGATGCGCTGGACGCGCAATCTCGGTGAGATCGGACACAAGCTGGATGGAAGACGAACTGGTAATCACCTGTCTAGAGGACATATGAATGCCCATGCATCACCATTGTGACTTCTCCTTTGCGAGACATTTGTTGCTGTCACCTCCTAGGGCACTTTACAATGGGTAGAGGTGAACAATAGCATCAGTTCGTCTCGCGGCACCGCTTCTCATCCGCGGCCTCAGAAATGGTCACCGAAGCCATCACTACCAAGCCGACAAGTGGCGGTAAGAAACATTTGACTACAATAGGTCAATCAAGATAACATTAGGATGACACCAAGTAGTGAGGCGGCCTGGCTGACTTTGCTGGTAAGGTGGTATTGCTTGTCGGGTTTATTGGCCTGTTGCTCAAGAATCTGTCGCGTGCTTCCCAACATTACAACTTCTTTCCCATGTTTTATTGACTTCTTATTGAGGTGGTCCCGTAACTGTTCTACGTTGATCATGACTTCATGAGGTAATAGTGAACAGTTTCATCCAGCTTGGATTCATCCCGCTACCGTATTAACGGCTTCCTACGTCTTTCTTTCCACCGGGTTCTCTATCTGTGTTTTCTTATACTATGATACTTGCTTAATAGGCTGCTTATGGTGACTTATAGGAGGCATTCTTTCCCTCATTTACCCATTCATACATTTCTGCGTGTTTAGATTCCCATCTGTCAAGTCTACCCTTACTAATTATTTAAATATTCTGTCAACATACTTATCACTTATGGATCACATAAACAGGAATACGGACACATATTGTTTCGTTTGAACAGTACCTTAGTTCAATAAACTGGACACCTTGTTTAGCGGAGAGTTATATTACTGAGTCCTGGATAAATATAAGATGACTATCTCCAGGGTTTATATAGGGCGAGTCTTGCCTTGTCCATCTAGAATATTCGCGTCTTCAGTCCACAATCTTTCCTCTCTGAAAAACACGTGCAACATTCACTCTCCTCGATATTATGGGTGCATAAGGTACTCGTAGCTGATGTTGCCCGAGATAGAGACCTATAGTCCTCTGGGCAGTTCACCTGGATTTACAGTGTCGTAACACGCAACATATTATATTATCTGCCTTTAACCAATATTTGTGCTAATCCTGTTAAGTAAAAGTCTTGAAGCTGAGTACAAACATTACAATCAAGCTTGTTCACCCCACCAAAGACTCTGTTGATCTACTGAAGAGTTAGAACCGGTGTTCTCATCGCTGATCGATTTTCTTCGTAAGGTTCGTAAGATGTTTCGCCAATGTTACATATACTGATAACAGGTGTGCAATGATGAATGTTGGATAGAGAAGAATCTGAATCATGCATATTTAGTTTTGGTTCCCTGTCGCAATTCAAATTACATATAGAACCCAAATCCCGGACGGCTAAGTGTAAGGCGATGTCAATCACCAACAATGAATATATTTTCTATAGAAAGGTGGTCAAACTTTAAGGCCCTTGGCAGTCTTCTGTTTGCTAGCATCAAGTTTCATATGAAGCAAGAACATGGAAGTACCCGATACTAATCATCTTGTCATATATGCATTAACCAATATGCTGAAAGACTAACTGTCGGAGACAATGATGAACAGCTTAAGCTACAGTTTGATTTATTCTGGCCTAATTGCATGGGAAGACGTGAATTCACGGATGTTGATCAGCCCAAATAGATCTTGGAGAAGACAGTAGAGGAGCTTTGTCAGAGATCACCCGAAGAACTCGTCTGGCCCATGGAGGATGCCCAGAGAGTAGCACATCTGAATTGATCATTCCATGAAAGAGACTGCCGTAAGTTTCAAAACTGTATGAAATACTCAGTTATGAAGGGATGAGTTGCTTGATCGGAGTGACAGTTTCCTCACACATGCGCGGGGTAATCCAGAAGCTTGAATGTCCTTGGGAATGCATTTGGCAATTTAGCCATTTTATAGTGACATTTACCTTGGTTGAGATGAAGGAGACAGAATATTTCAGATGAAAGATATGAGACAACTATAATTTCAAATCATAGGAGAGAGTACCATTCGCATCCCCAGGATCCCCTAAAATCTGACCCCGTGAACCTTGATGGCCATGCACCTTGATAGACACCCCTCAGCTCCCTCAAAATTCCACCATTTATATGAGGCCTTTTTGTAAAGTTGAGTATGTATTATAGAGAATGTGGTAGATAAGGTGGTTGTATTTTCCATCAAGGTTCACCACCATCCAAGGAGCTGATTGGTATAAGCCTCTTACTTCGCAGTCGCATCACCAAACCCCGGCTCATTTCCACGAGTAATAGCACTTGATGGTGGAACAGAAGCGGAGAAGACTGGCTGTTGATTATGGAAACTGGGGAAATCACGCAGATATATGAGCGAGCGTCAAGTATATAATGATGAACGCATTCCCTTGAGATGCGAGAAAAATTCTTCATCATTCCTGGCCTCAGCAACCTACTCCACAAGATCCGCTTTCTTCACAGATATTTTCTGAAGTTTTCTCCTTCTGCAGCACGATGAGCCAGTAAGGACAGATGAAGAGTATCACATCTTTTGGTCATATTTCTATGCGAACTTGGACGCTGAACTGTCATTTTCCTTCAACATGAGCACGCAAAATGTAAACCAGACAGCGCGGACAGCATGGACATCATGAGCACCGAGCGTATTGAACTGCCCTCACTCCGTCATTTCTGCATCATGCAACAAAAGTTCTTTATGCGGTCCTCTCAGCAACAAGCCTATCACGATGAAAGGCTAATGATCCTCCCTGTGGCGCCAAATCAGGTCTTGAGACACGGCATCTTGTGCTCCTGCGCTGGCCTACTTCTATTCGCAGGCACAAATCTGTCCAACACTTTGCCGACAACTGTTTAATCCTATCTACGTCTAACCTCAGAGTGAAGGAGCTCCCGTTTGAATCTCTCGGTCCTGATTCCCCCAGCATCCGAGACCCGGGTTATGTCGGATGAGGCGATTTGTACAACCATGTAGCTCTCTATGGCCGCATGACTCTTCAGCCGGGAACCATCCCGGAAGCAGACCCCCTTTCCAGTATCTTAGTCTCCCTGCGATCCTTTCTTGTCGCTTGTGGCTGCTGACATCCGATAGTCACCGGCCAGCGCGTGGGGGAGAGGCAACCCATCATCTCCGCGCCTTGCTCTGTCACATTTTCATTTTTTTTCCCGCCATGACCGCTGAAAATGCAGTATTCTGCCTAGCCAAGACTAGGTATTCGACTATTTCGCCACATTTCACGGCTTCATGCGTGTTTTTTCCACAGCAGAGTTCAGAGGTATGCCTGTGATCCCGACGCCTGGATCATTATGTGCCTTTGACTACACGTAGCTACCATAACGCATGACGATTCTGCATACATGTCACGTACTGATAGGAAGACGCTGCATCCATCATCAGCAGATTCTTCATAGGTACGTTGGTAACACAGTGTTATCTTCTTCCTTCTCGGGAGGGTGTTCGTCCTCGTGATAGTACAGTGACTACCATAAGGCCAAAGCTTTCCTCAGCCGCATATTTCCCTCACCATTTCTTGCCCCCAAGTGACAATTTTCTCCACAATTTGTAGCAAGGAGGCTATAGTCGGGCACCATTTCAAACGCACAGATTTTCTTCAGGCGTTTTGTGGTTTTCTTCGTCTGTTACCGTACCTGCGTATGATATCCATGTCCATGTACTACGCAAGATCCTTGAGGTGATGTCCTATGTTAGTATTTGAAGCCAAGTTTTGTTGGAAGAAAGAGCCAAAGAGACGTGATTTTCAACACGATATGGGAACAAGTATTCATTACTTGCCTGCAGCCACGATAACTGGCGCCAGCATCAACATCCCTGACTAGACAGCCATACATATTGCTCCATCATCGACACCCATCCACACCAATTGTTACAGTATATGGTTTATAGTATAGCGTGGGAGTACCCCTGCAGTTACTTTCCGTGGGACATGTGTTCAACACCCGGTGATGACTTCTCATTCTGGCCTCGGGTAACCTCCATTCCACCCCCAGCCAATGAAGCTGACGCATGACAATGAAGCATTATCAACGGTATTTCAGCTGGACAAGTTAAAGAGGGGTATTGACGAATGTCAGTCGAGAATTCATGGTGATTGTTGGCCGTTTTCCAAGGATCTACTCCGGCTTGCAGGCGCCAAGATGTCACCGCATGGGGGCTTCGTTAACAAAGCTGTTCAGTGCATGATATGGTGCATGGGGATTCACAGGTGGATACTATATGACAGTTGACGCTCTTTTTATAGAGCATCCGTCTGGATATAAAAGGATCGAGTGTCGCCTGTCTTTGGATCTTGTCTCATCCATCAATCGCATCAACCACACTCAAGCAACAAGAACAACCTTTGCCTACCTTCAAAGACTTTCAGTCCCTCAAATCAACACCTTCAAGATGTCTCCATGGTGAGTCTTCTGAGGACCATTGTTCCAACACTTGCTCGGAATTTTCTCCTTGCTTTCCCTTCAGCGTTCCACTGCCCGATCTATGATACCTTCTTTCTCATCACCAAGCAAGGTACTTATTAGAAATGTCACTGACAACTTTCAATAGCCAGTGCAACTCCTGCGGATGCAAGGACAACTGCGACAGCTGCCAATGCTCTACCTGCGGCGTAAGTCCTGATTCTGCCGCCTGCTTTAGGCATCAAGAAACTTTTCGACCGGAAAACTAACCCATGAGGACAAATAGCACTAAATCACCGTGTTTTCTTTCCTTCGCTGGATCTATACTCTCTCGGAATGACAGCTTGAGGGCTCGGATGTGCTTAAGAAGACGCCATGGGAAGGGCAAGGCATTTGGGCAAATAGACCTCCATCATGTGGGATATAGCAGAATAGGAATTTGAAGATTTTGCCCTAACACACATATAATTTGCTTGTGACTCTTGTGCCTTTTGATTGAGTTGCATGTGGACCGATGGCCCGTGTTGATATGCCTTTCTATGCAATAATGTCCGACAGATGCATGTCATGCATGAGTGTAGACAGAAGACGGCTGGACCAGATGGTGCTCCATGCATAAAGGTGTGTTAGGCATGAAGAAAGCAAGGTTTTGGTACTCCTTTCGGCTTTCGTAAAAGAGACATCAAAAAGAAACAAACTTGCCAAGAGGATTGTATAGATGCGTGTACATTTTCGTTGGAAAGGAAGGGCAAAAATAAATTGCAAAAATAGATGCCCACTATCAGAGTCGAACTGATCACCTTGTCATGTCAAGTATGTACTAGTGACACGCTATACCGCTTAGCCAAGCGGGCGTCGAGCTATTTATAGCAGATAGTTAAATCTTACAGTATATGAACCCTATCATTTTGCAAACCCCGAATTATTTTACCCATTTTGATTGAGCTTCGCTGTGAGATCGTTAATACAAGCTACCTAAATGGCTTTAGAGGATCTTGACGCAATGGTCGTCTTAAAAAAGACGCTATCGAGTCGATAAGCCCGACTCTTTAGTCACTAGTAGCATTGTTTGTGCTGTTACTGTTGTAAAAGAGGAGCGTCCCGCTATAGCTGATCTTGGTGTAAGTAATGGAGAGTGGGTATAAGTCTATCTACGGAATATCTATTCCCATTATTGATGATATGACTAGAGTGTCTAAGATATACAGTAGACAAACTCTTAAGAGCTCAGGGCAAGGCGCCATATTACAGCGTTCTGAGTTGAGATGAGTACTATTGCCGACAACCAACCGCGAAATGCCGCTATCCGTTTGTAGGCCCGGCCCGATCAAAACATAGATCGGCTATATTAAATCTTGTCTCTGAGTACGCCGTACATCAAGGTAATTTGGTACAAGATCTTGCGCACACTCGTAAGCGTTACAAACTCGCACAATAAGACCAAATATGCGAAAGAATTGGGTCAATCGGCGCTTTACATCACACCTGGGCATGTAGAATACCGACCTGTGCCATCGAAGGTTTCATTAAGTTGCGATCCAGGTTATCGGCATTTGCGAGCTAAGTAAATCCCGAGAAGTCAGGGTAAGTTGATTCTGTTTTGTGGGCTGGAAACCTTGGCAGCTATAATGGAATCGAGTCTTGTGGTAATTTTACTCGGCTATATGTATACTATATGGTCAAGTGATGACGCAAATGCCGGTAAAAATACTAAAACAGGCTAGGGTACGGAGTATTAGAAGATGAAGATGAGAACTGTTCGCAGGTAAGGGGAACCGGCATTTCCCCTGTTTTAGTGCATCAGGTACGGGAGATTGCTTCAATCAAGATTAATGTGATCTCTGCTTGCAGTGTGTGAGATGCTGCACATTTGTTCGGTACGTTCCCTAACAATGTCATTGGCCATCAATAAGTCAGATCAAGCTCTCGTGTGCCCCTTTGAACACGAAGTTGGTGGGGTTGTACGATAAGCATAAATGCTATCATTCGGAAACCGGAATACAGTCAATGGCTTGCCTCGGATGGCGACCGATGCTACATGAAACACATATACGTTGTCCATCTTCCTGTCTCGTGTATGCTAAACAGCAATCTTGACGCCTTACCTGCCTAATAAAGGCACCACTCGACTTTGAGGATCTGCCAAATGCATGACGATATATAGTCTGGTTCTAGAGATCCTCATATATCGATTCTTCACAGCAATCAAAACATCACAGTAAGGGTGGAAATAATTTCTGTTGGTTGGAGTGAGCAGACCTACTGTTACTTATAAAACCATATAGGGGAGATATTCCGTGGCATATAGTCACACTCGTTGATTGCATGCGCATGAAAACGCCAGTTCACGTCGGGAAGTTCGAAAAGCCATATTGAAAACTGATATGAATCACCTACCTTCCTTTTTCCCTACGGAAAGTTGCGGCGGAGGTTCGGCATAAGACGACGCCCCAGGGCGTATTGTGGCATCATTCTACGGAGTAGATCTCAAGGCAAGCCGAAACCAACGACAACTTACAAAACTCGGTAATTGCTTCCTCTTTCCATTCCCGATTTTATGCCCGAAATTAAATGCGAATAGTTGGTACTATCCTGTGGGCAACTAAATAGAAGTCCATCTCAAGAAAATGCTTCCGACGGCTTTCTCATAACAACAGCTGCTTTTCGCTTGGCCCAGCAGCTTTGCCCAGAGAATTGTAAAATGCCGGCATAGTGGAAGGCCGGTGTTGGAATGGCGGGGATTTGTAATATTTCCTCCAACCATTATCGGCGGTTCCTCCATTTGCAATGCAACATCAGCATATTTAGCGTGAAATGCCCGGGAATTCTTCCTCGTATGAAAGCGATTGTTTGTGAAGCTACACACTATGCCTGGGGCTATTGCGGAGCCGATTTTGCCGATATAGACACAGCTAGTGCGCGGAATAGGTGAGTGGTGATAGGCTCAATTTGGCAAAACAGTCTTTGTAATGAACACAAATATGCCCGACGGGCAATTTACCATCCTGAATAGATCTGGAGGATCTGAGCCTCAGGAATCATGAGCCGTGGGCGAGATATGTTGATTGGACAAGCGTCCTTCCACATACCGAATCTGTACAAGACTAACCTGGGGGTGGATTCTATAGCGGCCGCCTTTCCCGTCTTGTGGCTATTGGTACTTTGTGCTTGAAGTTTTAAAGTGATTAAACGCCCATCGAGGGCGATGTCAGGGATTCCCCGCGTCGAAACTCCATTATGAAAGTCAGGCTCCGGCAGTTTTGTGGAGTTTAGTCCGGGGAGAGATGTTCGGAGTGATATTTACAATCGTCAAACTTCCCTTTCAGCGGTTAACTGCTTGAATGTGATGTGTTCCGCGTGATAACCGACGGGCTTATAGCCTCATGACCTGGAGTATAAATACAGAAGGGGATGTAACACAAGAATCACCAACTTGTCTGGAGAAGCAGCTCTTTCTTGAGTCTTCATAGCAGCTCAGCTTGTTCCTCGGCAAAGGGATAAGTTCTTCACAATGGGCCTCCCTCGAGCTTTGGTTACGGCACTCGCCTACGGGTCAATCGCTCACGCGACCTACGATGTCTTTGACTACGTAGATCCTCTAATTGGAACTAGCAATGGAGGTAACTATCACCGCACGACTGAATGACATTCATGTGCAAAGAGATGAGCAGAATTAACAAACACATAGGGCACGTCTTTGCCGGAGCAACTCTTCCATTCGGTCTTGCCAAGGCTGTAGCTGACTCTGTGAATGACAACGCTGGTGGTTATGCCTCAGATGGCGGTCCCAGTCAGTTTATGATTCTCCAAATTTGCAATTTATAGCATCTCTGGAATATTGCGACTGACAATGACCCTCTAGTCACTGGCTTCTCTCACATGCATGACAGCGGAACGGGTGGTGTAAGCGATTTCCCCCAATGGAGAATGAGGCAGTTTCAGACACTAACACGTCCAAGGGAGCTTCTCTTGGAAACTTTCCATTGTTCCCTCAGAGCGGCTGCTCTGGTGGAAATCTTGACAACTGCTACTTCACCAAATCAGATCGCCAGTCTCTGCCGATTAACAGCTCCATTGAGGCGCATCCCGGATACTTTTCGGTTACTCTAAATACCTCCATCAAGGCGGAGATGACTGTATCGAACAAGACGGCATTGTACCGCTTCACCTTTCCCGATCAGCCTGTGCCTATGAAGGGTGGCGACGCAACTGGGGACAATGCGATCCCATATGAGCCTGTAATCCTGGCCGACTTGACGGATCTCTCCGATTCCCGGAGCAAGGGAAGCGTTTCTGTCGACGCTCACAGCGGAAGAATTACCGGTTCAGGCACATTCAATCCGTCTTTCGGAGTTGGCACTTACACTCTGTACTTCTGTACCGACTTCCAAGGAGCTAGTATCAAGAACACTGGTGTCTTCCAGAACAACCGAGCCGGCACCAACTTCAAGCAACTCAACACCGAAACTGCCACCGTTACCGGACCTCCCGTGCCTGGCGGCGCATTCGTCCAGTTCAACAAGCCTAGCAATAACCAGATCATTGCCAGAGTTGGCTTGTCTTTTATCAGTGTGAACCAGGCATGCAGCAATGCCCAATCTGAGATCCCCAGGTTTGACTTCCAGGGAACTCAGGCGACGGCTGAGGATGCATGGCGACAGAAGCTGGGAGTTGTGAAGGTCGACACCACGGGAGTGAGCACAGACATTCTGACCACGTTCTATTCGGGACTGTATCGCTCCATGATTTCGCCTCAGGACTATACGGGAGAGAACCCTCTGTGGAAGAGCAGTGAGCCTTGTAAGTCTTATTCAAGATTCTTTCTTTCACATCACCATTCATGAAATTGTTTGGGGCTGACGGTAATAGACTATGACTCTTTCTACTGTATCTGGGATTCATTCCGCAGCATCCACCCGCTGCTTACCATTGTCGACCCGTACAGCCAAACGCAGATGGTTCGCGCGCTCATTGACATTTACCGCCACGAAGGAAAGCTTCCGGATTGCCGCATGACATTTTGCAAGGGCTGGACACAAGGTGGTAGCAATGCTGATATTGTGCTTGTGGACGCGTACTTGAAGGGCCTTCACAAAGATGTTGATTGGCAGACTGGATATGAAGCCTTGATCTCGGATGCCGAAGGTATGGCTCATAGTTGTCACTTTTCCATTATATCTACAAGAATGATGCTGACATTTTGCTAGATGAACCTGTAAACTGGGGTATCGAGGGACGTGGTGGATTGACCAGCTGGAAGACGCTTGGCTACATTCCCACCGACGACTTTGACCCCAACGGTAAGACTCTCTCAGCATTGTAGTACATTCGCATGGAGGAATAACTCACATATCATTAGGTGTTGGTACATTCTCGCGATCCATCTCCCGAACAGTCGAATATGCCTACAACGACTTTTGCATCGCTGAGATGGCCGAGTCTCTGAACAAGAAGGGCGATGCCGAGAAATATCTCAAGCGCTCCAAGAACTGGAAGAACATGTGGAACCCGAACCAAAACTCGTACATCTACATCACCAATCCCGACGGTTCTACCGGCTATGTCGACAGTGGCTTTTACGGATTCTTACAGCCTAGGTATCTGAACGGCACGTTTGGCTATCAGGATGCTATGATGTGCACTCCCATGTTCCGATTTGACGATTGTTATTTGGTGCCTACCGGTCACGAGGTAAGATTTTTACTATGACTTTGAGACTTTATTTTCTTCCATGTTGCTTACCCAATGTTTCCATCACAGACCTACGAGGGTAGCAGCTGGCTCTACACCTTCTTCGCCCCCCACGACATGGCCGACCTCATCACCACTCTTGGTGGCCCAGACACTTTCGTCAAGCGTCTCCAGTTCCTCCACAACACTCCCAACTTGCTCTACTTTGGTGACGAACAGGCCTTCCTTCTCGTCTTCCTGTTCCACTATGCTGGTCGCCCAGGCTTGTCTTCGTACTATGCCCACCACTACATCCCCTCGCAGTTCAATTCTGGTGTTACCGGTATCCCCGGTAATGACGATTCAGGCGCTATGGGTGCCTTTAGCACTCTGACCATGATGGGCTTGTGGCCAATGGGAGGACAAAACGTCTACCTCATCCTGCCACCGTTCTTCCCCGAGATCAGCATCAAGAATGGACTGACGGGTAAGACGGCGACAGTGAAGAACATCAACTTTGATGGAGGTTACGAGAACATTTACATCCAGAGTGCTAAGCTGAACGGCAAGCCGTACACAAAGAACTGGATCACACATGACTTCTTTGCTAATGGAGGCGTGCTAGAGCTGACTCTGGGCAAGAACGAGAGCAGCTGGGGAACAGGCTCTGCCAGTCTGCCACCCAGCTTGGATCTAGACATCTAGACTTAGAAGATGAGCAAATATTAGTTCCCATAACTACGTTGGTAGAATTAAAAAGTTTTCACAATCGTGTTCACATGCGCTATTGAGTATCATTGTTTTTTTCTCCAATTCGTTCATCAAACATGATGAGCGTCTTTCCTATCCGTATTAAAATTCTAAGCTGGAGTCGAGTATCATTGGTATAATAATTTTAACATGAAGCATCTTTACAACCTCCTACTCAATCACAATATTCTGTCCTAAGCTTCTCATAGGTAATCTTCCCACAAGTCCTTGGAGTCCACCAGAAGCTCTCATCACATCCTTTGCATCCTCAGCAAAAGCCATCCTCACTCTTCCCACGCGTTCCCATGTCCCTCTCCCAGTCTTTTCTACTACCAGCAGCATCACCATAGTCTCTTCAACAAACCACAATACACTCATTTGCTCTCCTTGTCCATGTCGCATCAGGTAGCTTTTGAGGCTTCCTATGCATTCTTCGCCTCCAAGACAAGCGGTTTCTGTGCCACTTCCGCGGCTCATTCGTACGTCGACACTGAGGCCGCTGAATTGCCAGCCGTCAGAGTGCGGCTTCGCTTTGACCTTATCCAGTACCAACGGATCCTTGACGTGGAGGGCATATTTTCCAGGTCGGAATCGTGGAGGGCCGGCGGCAGAGCTCATCTGTACTCCAAAGTCGTATATCATGGAGCCATCAGGCGCTAATACTGCCATCTCAGGCGAGTATGTCCACTTCACAGATGATGGTTCATTCCTCGTCAGTCGTGCGGCCGCAACGTAATGATGGGTGAGTATCTTTTTGCCCTTCAACTTCATCTCGGGATCATTGGAAGCGAGTGTGACGGACGAGAAGAGCTCCACGGGACCAGACCATCCTGCCCACGACCAGCTCGGCAAATGATTCCTCCGCCTGGCCTGTGTGCCAACTTTGTGATGCCAGAAACATGTTGCTAAGGCGAAAAGATGTCTCGTTCTCGGTATTCCATTGTTTTCTTCTGTCGGTTCAGAGGCCAGAGGTGCCCATATGGGGATTCCCACCAAATTGCTGAGTTTCCCCCTTCCAAGGGTGCTCTCCAGATCTCGCCACACTCCCAAGCTCGCATCCAGGGAATCTTCGTCCCGACTCAGGTTCCTCCTTGTATATTTCACGATATGTTGGTCGACTTCTCGGAACACACTCAGAGTGCTCGCCTCGCCCATCTTTTGAGGCAGCTTCTTCCACTGTTCCCAGCTGCCGTCCATATATGACACCCCGTTGAACAAGCCTGGACGGACAAAATCGTACATACGCTTCTCTTCGGCGTCATGATAGAATTCAAACGGCAAGTCCAGCGCCTCGGGGCAGGTCATGCCGTCGCACTCCCAGTACATCTGCTGTTCTGTGAAGACGAGGCGTCGTCGAGAGAGAAGTCCTTCCTGATAAGTCCATCCTCTAGTGTACCACGTTGAGCGCTCGATGAGATAGCGTGGATCCTGGAGACTGGAAACCAGGGTTATGTTGGAAGTGGTGAACTTGTACTTTGGCTGAGCAAGTCTTGATGTCGACCCAACACCAGGAAGGCCGTGCATAGCATTCTCGCCAGCGGCGGCAATGATGGTAAAGGCGGCTCCTCCGTATATCTCGTCCATCCGCTGAATATGCTCCCTTTTCTCCTGTGGCCTATCATCACTCGTACAGAAGCGATCCACCCACAGATATCGAAAGCCAAGCTCAGTCACCACAGAGGCTGCATCTCGTACAACTTGTGGCCAGCTACCATCAACATTTGCTTCGCCCCAGACATAGCTCAGTGCCACATAGTCATCACGCAGTGATCTTTCAACCACCTGCGGGCGTGATTGAGAACAGTCTATGAGTCGAAATCCCTGAATTTCCTTCCTCACCGGCCTCCGTGAACATCGTCCCTCGTGATGAGTGTCACAAAAGTGAAGCCACTCTCGCACAATGTTCAAGTCTGCGCTTTTGTCAATCTCCCGCCCCCAGATCCCTCTCTGCGTCCAAGAGGCATCATCTGGTAAGCGGAATGATGGTGACGGCAGCGGCGATGCCGTTCCATCAGGGACTGTCAGCTGTCTCTCGGCACCCGTCCTCCCCCTAGCCATGTCTACCAGCATCTCGGGCCGCGTCCGGAGTAGCATGCCCGATTCTCGGAACCATTCGGGGTCCACATCGGGATCCTGGCCGCCGCCCTTCGTCTTGGAGATGACGGAGAAAAACGCTGGGCTGAGGCCCTTGGCTCTGCCCTTGGCCGGATGGTCCTGATTGTGCATCTTCGCTGAGTCAATGAAGTAACTCGTGTCGCGTGTCGATAGTGCCACCAGGTTATACTCTCCAGGCTCCTTACTGGGCACATGAATCTCCCAGAAGAGCTTGCACATGGGACAAGTCGCAGCCCAGCGGTTCTCCTCCAGGTACCGAAGCCGAGATACAAAATGCTCTCTTGTTTCAAAATCTCCTGCAGCTCCTGCGCCATCTGCCGGCCTGGCGAAAGTGGCATCGACTTCGTCCATGGTTTCTTCAATCTCCGCCGCCAGACGTGCACATGATTCACAAAGAGCCGGATCCCGATTTACACCCAGTGACGACGGAGGCCGTGAGTTGGGTCGCGAACCCGAGGCGGCGTCAGAATGAGCCGACGGACTACGGCTCTTTTGCCCGCTCAAACGGCGAATGAGCGATGAGCGCCGTGACCCGGACTCGCTGGCTCCAGGCGACGAGTCGACGGTCAGATGCTGGATCATGTTTCGCAGGGGGTTCTTTGACCGGCGTCGCCCCGGCGAGGGCTGGTCAGCAGCGCCGGCAGATGCTCCGGGGTCCAGGTAGTCAGCCATGATGCATTTCCGGGGCTCCGCGTGTTCGTATGGAGTGCTTGGTGTTGTGAGATTTGACGTCTGCTATCAGTATCGTCGTGATGTTCACGCTGCGTCAAAAGGGGGAGAGGGACGCATGTGTGTTTTATGTTTATCTGCTGCGTTGTTCGACGGCCTGGCGCCAAACCGCCTGACCCCAGGCGGCTGGAGATTTGAATGACTTGAAAGGAGCGAATGAGTTGAATGGCTTCAAGCAGGCCGGCAGGGGAAGAAAAGGGTCCGTAAATCTAGCGAGGGGTTTCAGACCGTCTAAAGTGGTGGGTTCCAGGTTTTTAATGAGGCGGTAATACAGAGTTTACGCTCCCGTTTCGCGAACCAGGAAGCTTTAGAGCAGCTGAAGGACGGGCTGTGATGAGAAGAGTTAATTATGAGGGGCTGGCTGATGAAGTACCAAGAGGAGCGTGAAATGTATGTAGATAGATGCATGTGGCCTATATATATGCTACATGTATCGTCCTCTGCTAGGGAGGTAGTACCGCCTCATAATATTTTGAGAAACTCTGAGCCAAACAAACAAACCTAAACCATCAATGCACACACACATGCTTGTACACAATGTAGCTTCTCATCGACACTGTGCCACTGTGCCACTAACAATCGCAGTCAAGGAAAAAAAAGAGAAAGAAAAAAAACCCACAACCCCCCCTCTCTTGCAGGTGGAGTTTGCCTCATTTACTCTATTAATAACCGCAATCTTGCTGAGCCGCCCAGCGAAATCACATATTGATCCCATAGCCATTGAGGCGCAGACCCTTCAAAAAAGAGCTGACCAAAAGTAACCCTGGCAAGCCGCATTTCCCTGGCCAGATTGGGTGGAGAAAAGGAGGCAAGCCGCTGAGATTGCAGATGATTTACGCCGCGATGGATCCCCCCCTCATGCCTCATGCATCAATGCACAGCTCCAATGCAAGATTCTGTGAAAGGCAGAAGCTAGTCCGGGCTTCGGCTTTTCACCCAGCAAACGCCGTCTAGCGGTCCATCGTGTCGTATCTTGATCTCTGTGATTGGCGCCGGCTACCGACCCTGACGGCACGCGACCAGACAGCCATGCAATAGCGAGCTACTAGCATTTCTCAGGCGGCTAGCACATGTTTGAAACAGGGAATCTGCCATGAAAGTGGCCCTAGAGTCGTCTGTCGTGAGATTCCGACAGTTGTGCTCACCGTCCGTGAGTCGGACTCTGATCCTCCTGGTCGGGCCATCCCTTGATCAACCCCATTCCACACATGGCATGTTCACGACACTAAGATATTCAGCTCCTGTCCATGTTGCGATCCGGTCCTCACCGCTTGGGTGCTTCTCTTTCTTTCTTTCTCTCTCAGCCTCGTTACCGCGGGCGCTGCCTCAAGCTCCGCTCCGCTCTTCTCAGCTCAGCTCACGATGCTTAGGCACAGAGACGAAACTAGGTGCATGCAGAGGGAATACGGCAAGATCCGCAGCACGTTTGTGCCCCAAAAAAAGCCCGAGCCCAGTAAATCCCCCGTTGACTCTTTTGTCTTTGCATGCATCTATTTGATCCATACTCCATACTAGGGATAGAATATGCATGGATCGTTCTATTGATGATCTAGAAATCCTTCACGAAAATAGAATCCAAATACTAAGCCACCTTTTTTTGCTTGAGCTACACAATGACGACCCATCTTACTTATACTAACAGCCAGATGCCCGCTTCTCTCCACTCATCCCAAGCACGCACTGACATGTATTGCTCCGTAAAGCCGGGTTACGACTTTTGCGATGGTGTTCACGAGACCGGAGGCGGAGCGCAAGTGTAAGCTAACACAATATATTGAAGACAGGGCATAATTCGTACGGAGCACAGGCTTTACATGTATGTATAGTGATCCTAAGGCGAAGCAACAGCAAGTGCCATGCTCGCTCAGGCTATGCAGATATTCCCGAGAGGCTAATTATGGCGAGATGTCATTCTTAGACTGGCATCAGAATAACCATGTGAGTGGAGGCATATACTGGATTCCGATGGCCAAGCAACGAGGCATTATTCTGCAGTTTCAATATTAGAAAGGCTTACCATGAATCATTTTGCCCTCCATGCACCCAATTCAAGCTTTTGAGAACAGTTTTGAGATACTATCTTTACTTTGGTCCATCTCATCTCCATATTCCATGACAAATTTTGCTTATTGTAGGGTAGACCAAATGAACGAGAATATGAGCCATTGATCAAATGCTTTTCACACAAGAGCACCCAGTTTATGGTAAAAGAATAGAATCCAAGAATGAAAGAATATTTGATCGTGAAATTGGCCTATAAGACATAGTTTATGACTTTATTGTGCAATTCGATGTTGATCGCATATTACGTGGAAGAATTACCACAAAGGAATATCGTCTTTGCGCTTGGTAGAATGTTTCACGAACAACACCTATCAACAGTGTTGAAACTTTTTAATTTCTTCAATATAGAAACACTTAATGGTTACTTTATGTAGATATATGGTAATTGATGTAGTAAGAGTAGCTATAGGTGACTGTGCAACCATTTTGTTTCTAAACGCCTGCGTAGTCTTATCGACTATATGTACCTATCAATGTCCGACTCCCTAGGAAGTCGCTCTGCTTCATTTACATGTCAGCATTCACACAGCTACTAGTTCTACGAAACAAACAAACACAGATTCTCATAGATGAATTCAATTGTAAATGTTTTTTTTACTGTTCTTATTCAGGTTTATAGATGGTTCATCCAGCGGTGTTCCATGCGGCTCCGTGATGACACAGCGAGTAATACTTTGCAACGGATACGCTGAAGTCCTCCACAGATATCTGGCGATCGTGTGCACAAGAAATACATAATCGGAACATCGCCCATGAACTAAGACGGTGGCCCCTCAGGCATCTTTAGATGCGCAGTCCAAAATGCCTTGACTTTCCCATCCTCAAATAGAACATAATGGCAAGCCTTGATCATGTCGGGCTGCTCGCGCGGTCCCAACTTCCAGTGCACAATACCTAAGTTTTGGGTGACGGCGATGTACCCTTCATCGTCATGCGTAATGTAAAATCCGGGGAATTGATCCTGTTCCTTTTGAATAGTCGCATTGACATTATCTCTGCCACGAATGATGGCATGTGCGCCGGAATATTCACCGGGTTGAAACCAGGTGACGTCTTCGTGATAGAGCGGCTCCATTGTCTTGCCGCGGGCTGCAACATCGGATTCCCCAAACACTTTTTCGATATGTGTGTTCATCACCTTGCGCATCCTCTCGGGGTCTTCGTGCGGCGAGGCCGAGATCGATATAGTAGGCTGTTGCTGAGACGCCATTGTGAGCCAAGTATAGTGTCGTTATAAAAAAGTAAGTATCAGTTGGGTCTCAGTAGATAGATTAACAAAGTAGGTAAGATCGATGTTATTTATCTCAGTTGCAATGCCATCTCTGCCTTTGGAATCATCGGATCCTAGTGCTGACTGACGTGGGGTTGGATGCCACTTAACATCTGATTTACCTTTCTTTCTATCTTAATGAGCCATCTAGACATGTAGCCGTCTCTTGTCATGTATTACTAAGGGAGTTGATCTTGGCATATAGATTTGGAATATATTCGAATCGGGCTAAGGCTTTGGATGATTAGACCCTACGTCTAACTGGCATTCGTCACTTCACAACCGTGGGCTGCTATTGATGTGCTTACCTGCTGATAGCAAAATGGCTTCAATAATGCTTGAAAAGAAATACTACTTCCACACCATAGGGTTTATGCATCTGGGGATATAGGTAGTTTTACGCGACGAGGTACTCATTCTTCGTAGCAGTTGAATGCCTTGTTGCGCCCCTCGCTGCCCGATGACGATTTCGGGGCTGGCTGGTGGCTTTCGGCCGAAACTAGACTCAACTCTTGTATGCTTTCACTGTAAGAGATTTCGCGGGAATCGTAACTTCGGAGCACTGTGCCTGCGGCCGAAATCATTTGAATCTTCCGATAAAGTTTCGGACTTAGCTATGTCATGATCGGGTTACTATGTAGGATCTCTTGGGTATAAAAACGGTGCTTAAGGCACGTCATGTCGGTTCTCAAAATAGACAACTCTGAACTATCATTCAATCGTCAAACCCAGTCTCAATGTCTCAAACAATCAAGACGGTCAGTATTCCCAACATTGCTTGGGAGACTGCTGCCGATATCCATTTTCCGCCCAATTTTGACAACAACAAAAAATATTCAGCAGTCGTGAGCGCTCATCCCATCGGTTCATGCAAGGAGCAAACCGCGGGCAACATTTACGGGAAAGCATTGGCGGAAGCCGGCTTTGTGGTTGTTGCTTTTGACGCGTCCTTCCAAGGTGCCTCTGGCGGCGAACCTCGCTTTATTGAGGATCCAGAGTTCCGTGTCTCCGACTTCCGCTTCGTCGTCGACTACATTCAGACTCTTGATTATGTCGACGCTGATCGAATTGGAGTTCTTGGCATCTGCGGCGGAGGCGGCTATGCCATCAACGCAGCCATGACGGATTATCGGTTTAAATGCTGCATTGGCATCACGCCTGTCAACTTTGGTCGTCTCTCACGCGAGGCCTTTGGCAATTACGACCCAGCTGATGCTCTCGAAAAGATAGCTAAACAGCGGACTATTGAAGCTCAAGGTGGTGAACGCCTTGTTATCAACTTGCTGCCACCAACAGTCGAAGAAGCCAAGAAGACTACCACCGATATTGACGTCTGCGAAGCCACTGAATACTACAAAACTGACCGTGGCCAAGCGCCCAATGGTTGTACCAGTGGCTTGTATTCATTCAATAGCGCTGCTCTTGCGTGGGATGCCTTCAATCATGCGGAGGTACTTATGACCCGGCCTCTAATGGTTGTGACTGGCGAGAAACCTGGTGGTTTCGGGGCATACCGTGATGCCCAAGAGATTTACAGCCGGGCAGGTTCTAAGGAAAAGAAGATAGTAGTATTGCCTGGGATTTCGCACTACATGCTTTACGACAAACCCGAGGCTGTTGATCCCGCGCTGGAACAAGTCATACCATTCCTTAAGAAGCACCTGATCGAAGCAAATTAGGCACAGCGATATCGTGGTGCTCCAACGAATAGTAAACCAGACGAAATCTCCAAATAAGAGCGTGTACTCCGTATTAGTTTGCAGCATCTGCTGATTTTTCTCATTACCGAAAAGAATTTGCTCTAAAATATCTACCGATTAAATAATGATACATATCATATTTAAAGCAGCATCAGTCTCTCTATCTGCTCGGGGTCTTGCGTGATCCACTACTTGCGGCGATTAGAATTGGTTCACTCTAATTACCATTGGCGTTTGTAAACTGAGTTATTACAATCGGTAACTCCCATCTTTTTGTTGGAGTGGGTTCCAGTACGATGGCCAAGCTCACCCAGAAACTCCAATCTTATAATGTTGACAGAGGTTCTAGAAAATAGAATGCTAGGATACTTCTGAATCCATCGCCGACGATTTTAGTCGTCTTCGGTGAAGTCAACGCTACTTCTGAGACACACCGTGAAGGCGGGGAACTTTGATCAGTGTTTAACAGACGGAAGGGGAGACGTGTTCTCCCTCCAGATACTAATTTTCAGCTGTTACAATAGACTATTGTATGATGGAAATATGACAGCTTCAATATTCATGTTCTTTTAGGCGCAACTCTTTCACTAAGAGCTGTTATGGAACAAACAGTTCGCCCTGTGCTAACTCCGAGCATTTTCACCCGTAGATTACCCCTCCATCCCTTCCGCAAGTCATTTCCGCAACCATCATTTTCGCCTTCGATTCTTTCTGTATTCTTCAATTGGTCAATCCCTTGTAGAAGACCAATAGCATCTTCCTTCTCCCGTCTTCCATTCCCTCTTATTACTTTTCCTTTGTTGTTGAGCAATGAAGAGTCCAAGCAGCGGCGATCAGCATTCATTGAAGCGGAAGCGATTAGTGACTTCCTGCTCAGAGTGTTATCGCCGAAAACAAAGGGTTCCAGATACCCTCCCCTTTGGCAGTCGAGGATATTCATTTTGTCTAATATTCTTTTAGTGTAACCGAAAGAAGCCGTGTAACAATTGTTTGGCGCGCAATATACCCAATAAGTGCATGTTCAGCACCCCGCCACCGTAAGTCCACCCCCTCTGCTCAGTTATTCTGAGGCCCCGAGGTGGTCATCGCCAATGTGAACAAACTTTGACTTTCATACATGTTTCTAGGTCCACACCAACCAGGGCTCAACGGCTACCAGTTTCAACAGGTTCGACAACCGAAATCAGCACAGGCTCAACCCAATCAATAGAAATTGGCATCGAAAGCACCCCCCAGGACTCTGTCGACCTTGGCTACTCGTTGGTTTCTGAGAACAATTCCTTTGTTGGTTTACAAGAGGTATATAAACTGCGAATAGTACTTGTCAAACATTTACTGATTTTATGTGAGATTCTTGGAAATGATGAGTTTCAAGACGTCTCCGTCGCCTACAATAATGCCGTCGAATTTGTTCCATCTAAAAGAGATACTGAAAGCTTTGTCGCAAAGCTCCCTCCGAGAAGCGTCACTGAAGCACTGGTTGACTTTTTCTTCGAAGAGGTGAACTGGCACTACTTTATCCTTGAGCGATTATACTTTAACGATCTGTTTTCACGCTGGCCACCTAAAGAAACGACAGAGCCCGTCAAGTATCTGAAACCCACACAACTTTCGATGGAGTTACGATATTTCCCCTCGCTTCTGTTCCAAGTCATCGCATTGTCACTACAATTCATACCGCCTGATTGGGGTGTTTTACCTAAGCCATCATTAAGGGGACTTGCTACTTCTCGGACGTATAGTGATCTAGGCGACGAATTGTTACATTTTTTGGGACGGCCAGGCTTTGCCATCGCCGCAGTCCAAGCGGACTTTTTGAGGTCGTCGTGGTTGAAGAATTGTGGGCGAGGTGTTGAATCTTGGCATGCTGTTGGCAATTCTATCAGGTTCGTACGGTCCTTTGAGTTCAACGAAAGAACTTTGAGACATTTGTGACAATTCCTAAATAATACTCGCAGACAAGCGCAGGAACTTGGGCTACATCGCCAAAGGGAAATATATCAATCAAGTGAAACTAATGTGGAGGAAACGCTAAGTATGTTCTGGTACGAACAACATAAGAAGCGCATCTGGATCAACCTTTTTGTGTGGGATAGGTACGTTTACACAGTCTTAATTGTCTACTTGGATCAAGTTCATGAACTGACCCAATAGTTTCATGGCCATGATTCTGGGGCGCCCTCGGATGATCCACACGGACGACTGCGATGCTGAGCCACCCATGGATTGTAACATACCTGATGATCCATCCAAAGCTGTACCAATGACGGTCCGCCCCGAAGACAAGCGGAGTATATCTACGGCTTCAGCGCCTCTTTTTCGATACGCCATGGCGTGCAAAGCACACGAAATGCGAGCTCTCAGAGCGGACCGCCCTCGTCTAAAGGATTACTCTATTGTCAGAACACTGCACGACGGAATAATATCGTTGGTGGAAGCTCTACCTGCATTTCTGCGACTCAAGAACCCTGACACCACCCGGGATGCAGACATTCCATACCTACCACAGCTCCGCCAGGAGGTGCAAGTAATGACAAATTTGTTTTTGATGACATTACATCGGCCGCATATCATTTCTAATCTAGAGAGTCGAAGGGCCGCTTTACAGGCCGCACTTGAAACCCTTGATTGTCAGCAATCTTTCTTTGCGCATGCCAAAAAACATCAATATCAGTTGTTTGGCTTTGCTTTCTACACCGTCGATGCCTCATTTCTAGTCTCCATCATCACGATTCTATTTACGCCGCAGAACAATGAGACCAGGCAAAGAATCAGCCACAGCCTCCAGCAAGCGATTGAGAGTCTCACTCTTATGCAGACTTCTAATGTGATAGCAGCTTCAGGCTTGGATATTATCCAGCGTTGCTATCAAAAGCTGAAAAGTACTCCCGAATCATCCAGCAGCATATCTGACGCGAGGACGCTCGTATTTGACACCCCAGCGGATGGACTACATAATCTGATAAAGGACCTCGGCCAACAGGACTTTCACCCAATTGGAGGTCCGCAAACTAACCTTTCTCAACCGAATATAATTTCGGGACCGGCTTCTTCAACTCCTCTCCCTCAGCCAACTCTAGATAACTTTAGTCAAACATATTGGTTGGATCAGCTGAATGTCATTGATCCACTTATCTATGATCAAGATTTCGGCAATCTGTGGGAGAATATTTATTTTGACTGATTTTATAATTAGCTGTTGGCATAACCTTTTTTGTCTTTGGCTTTGGAGACTTAGTGTCAAGTACCACTTGCTGCTTTTCTTTCTTTCCTATACATTGAATGCTAGTTCAGATGCCGGAAAGAATTGCATCATTTCATTCACTTTCAAATTTCACACTATTTTAAACCACGCATCGGTGATAGGCATTACTATCAAGACTCAAATGGTGGACACTTGTGATTTGAGTGCAGGTAGCGCGGGCGTCCATCATAAGAAAATACGGTGTGTCCGCTATAGGAGACTCTTGAAATAGTCTCATCTGTCGGATATGGATTAACAATTCTCAATCACCTGGTCCGCCTTATACACCTCTACGCAGCTAATTGTCATCCCCAGAAGAATAGCTGACAAAATGAACCTTTTTTTGTTTGACTAATCGTACTTATGAGGTTGGAGTTACTGGAGTTAAGTGTTCGGCCGAACGATTTCGGACTTAGTATTCCTCTCATGCCAGCTCGTCGCCATGAAAGTCTATCGGCCGACGACTTTTCGGCCGAACTGCTTTTATGGTTCAACCTTCATCTAAGCAGTTCAAAGAGATAAAAAGCAGCAGTAGAAACGGGAAATGTGAACTGAATACTCATCTGTATCATAGTACTTTATCTAAATAGCAATTCAAAATCCTATATCTTTACAGGTGGTGAAGCGGATTTACATCATGTCCCAAATTTCGATCAAGAAGGGCCCCATCAGCCTCGCCGGCCTTCTCTTCAAGCCCACTCAGGCATCCGGGAAGACACCAGGTCTCGTTATTGTTCACCCAGGTGGTGGTGTTAAAGAACAGACAGCAGGAACATATGCGAAAAGGCTTGCCGAGGCTGGTTTTACGACAATTGCATATGATGCGGCCTTCCAGGGTGCCAGCGGAGGAGAACCTCATTTCCTCGAAGATCCAAACGAGCGTGTGAGCGATGTCTATGCTGTCATCGATTACCTCCAAAATCTTGACTCCGTAGACTCGGACAAGATTGGTGTACTAGGCATCTGCGCTG
The DNA here is from genome assembly GCA_001931985.1 of Trichoderma sp. IMV 00454. NCBI lineage: Eukaryota > Fungi > Ascomycota > Sordariomycetes > Hypocreales > Hypocreaceae > Trichoderma > Trichoderma sp. IMV 00454. Next base: position 53,927 of record MSJK01000138.1, read on the forward strand.
GGGGTGGTTATGCAGTTGCTGCCGCCAAGGGAGACCAGCGATTGAAGGCTGTCGCAACCGTCAGTATGGTGAACATTGGAGACTCAGCACGACTTGGGTGGGACGGAGACGAGGATCCCTTGGAGAAACTTGGCAACTTGAAGGCGGCAGCAGCTCAAATCACGGCTGAGGCGAAAGGTGCTGAACGTGCAGCTGCGCCATATGTGCCTCCTCAGCCTGACGACAAGACTCCTCGAGATATGAGGGAGGCCAGCGATTACTACCTTACACCGCGGGCACAGCATCCTCGTGCCGAAAATAAAATGCTGTATCTTAGCTCCCCCCGTGTTCTCACCTTCGATGCGTTCCATCTCGCAGACGTCTTCCTCAAGCAACCAACTCTTCTCATCGCCGGTTCGGAAGCTGGATCTCTATGGCATACCGAGAAATTGGACAAGCTCATCGGTGGTGCGACCAGGAAAGTTATTGTTCCAAAGGGAGCACACATGGACTTTTACGATAACGAAGCCTACGTGGGCCCCGCAGCGCTGAATGTTGCTGAGTTTATGAAGGAACATTTGTCCTAAATGTACAATGATATCATTACATTAGGTGCTGTCACATAAATAAACAGGTTGCATGATTCATAAGAACGGTAGCGTTTATAATAATATATTCGAACAACCTAATAGAAACTAACCTCCTGACTACGTGAGAGCTTCTAAATAAATATATAGTGATTTAGATCCTAAACATGTTGAGCGTGTTTATGGGTTCTATGTGTATCCGCCAGTGCAAGGAGCCGAAATGCCAGCTATTGAACCTGCCAGCGATGAATCTGAGAACCGCGACATAGTGTGAGAAGAATTGCAATGTGGTGGCACGCGTCGAGCTAAAGAAAAAAGAAGCATGAGTTGCACGAATGCATTTGGTGATTCAGGGAGGAAAATGGAGAGTGCATATGCCTGATGGGCGTCTTTGATGCCAACTTAAGCGAAATAACATTGCATGAACTGATTCCCTTGGTAGAACTATCACCTGCCCTATGAGACAAGTCCCACTTTACCTCACATTGTAAATCTCCTGCCAAGGTAAACTGATTTGATTTGTAAACTATAGTTAGGTAATTACCAAGCTTTCTAACCGTGACCTTAGCCAACCAGAGTGAAATGTAATTTCCAAGTTTGTGTTGTCTAATGTGACGAAATGACAGCGCTAAATAGGGTTGGAACAAGTTTTGGCCGGCAATTGGCGTTCATTGCTCAAGCATACCGCTTTTTAAAAGTATCAAGACTTCATTCTATTGTTGCTGTTGCTTCAAATGGGTGTCTCGCAATGTTTTGTCTGTAGCGTTGGGAAATCCCTTGGCATCTACATACTTGACATACAAACCAAAGCACGCTTCTGTGCATTCACTCTCTACAATAGCCTAGTATTATTAATCAAGAAGAATTTGACATCTCTACAGCTTTGGAAGGATATCAGTCATGCCGCCTAACAGGCCAAATAGGATGGCCTTGATCGAACGAGATGACTGACTAAGCGGCTTTGACTGCCCTTATGGACGCCTCTAGCGGGCACGAGACTTGTTTAGTTTGATGTGTCTTGTAATAAACCATTGCCCTTTCTAGGCAACCGGGCAATTCCGATCTCGGATAGAAGTAAATCATATTAGCCGCCCCGCCCTTCGAGTTGTCAAAGCCTGGCAACGCATGATATAAGTCGGTTTCTCTGTAAAATGATTGATTGGATAAGCAAGCTGTACCCAATAATTTCCCTAGAATTGACAAAGTTCAAGGCAACTTTTTCCGAGCTGTGGGGATCTTCGCGATATTGTTGGCCTAACTGGGTTGGATTGACCATGAAGGGATAAGCCACATCCCTAGTATGGGGTACATATACCGGTTTGGGTAATTATTTCTTTCAACTCCTGTATAATCTAGACTTATAATGACATTGATAAATTATGAGACTCGATAATGGGCTTAGTTATTATAAGTAGTCGCTTTGAGACTGGCTCTTCTACAACCACCAGAAAGGTTGCGAAGACATCTACGAGCTATTTTGCATGCCTACACATGGGAATATTGTCGACAAGTTAATTACTTAATTCTCTGTATACTGTATACGAGGATAAGTGTAACTTCCTGAGCCATGGCGTGGACCGAAGCTTCTATCCCTGATCTCACCGGCAAAGTCATACTAGTGACAGGTGGAAAGTGAGTTGTATATCCATCTTCCAATCACGAACACTCAACTGACGAAAACGAATCAGCTCTGGTCTTGGGCTTGAAACAGTCAAACAACTGGCGTTGCATGGTGCCAAGGTATATGTAGGGGCAAGATCTGAATCTCGAGCGAAACAAGCAATTAATGAGATTCTTTCTCAACACCCATCCATACCCAAAGAGCGGATGCAATGGCTTCCATTGGATCTGGAAAATCTGCAAAATGTCATTGAAGCGGCAAAAATACTTTCTACCACAGAAAGTAGACTTGATGTTTTGGGTAAAGTAGCATTCGTCATATTGATCATCGATAGCATGCTAATATGTTTATTGAAGTCAATAATGCAGGCATTGGACCGGAAACTTTTATAAACACAAAGGAAGGATTGGAACAGACAATCGGGGTGAAGTGAGTACACTGCTTGAAGCTAGCGCTTTCCATTTCCCCCTTTTCTACTTTTTCCATTATACTGATATATCTGTCTAGTCATGTCGGGCATTTTGTTCTCACAAAAAGCCTTCTACCTTTGCTCAAGGCTACAGCAAAAGTGCCAGGCTCTGACGTGCGGATCGTTACGGTACGTCCTCTTGATAAAAGAATCTTCGCAGATGGTTTGACTAAGTGACATTTTAGGTGAGCTCTGTGGCTGAGAAGTTTTCGCCTAAAAGCAATAATTTTACCAGTATAAAGGACCTTAAGGATCCTGGAGCAGCGAACCCGAATGACTACGCCTCTCGCAAAGCGACTTTTAAACGCTACGGCGCCAGTAAATTGGCTAATATCCTCTTTACAAAGGAACTACAAAACAAGCTCACTCAAGAAGATGCCAATATCACAGCTATAACACTTGACCCGGGGCCAGTTTCAACCGAAAGTGGCATGGGAATTTTTCCCGGCGTATTAAAGCCAGTCTTAAAGTTGGTCATGAAGAGTGTCGCAAAGGGCGCTTTAACGCAACTCTTCTGTGCAACTGCGGTAGAAGTTGCGAAAAACCCTGATCGCTACAAAGGCCAGTTCTTGAATGGCCCCGACAAGATTGATCAACCATCGGATAAGGCTCGCAACAGAGAGTTGGCTCGATCGCTTTGGCGAATTACAGAGGAGGCATTAGCAGAGGCGGGAATCCCAACTTTACCCTAAACTTAATATCTAATATTTTTTCTTTCATATTTCGTATAGATTAATGGGTGTATCTGATCCATTAGAGTTTAATTTCAAGTACTGGATGTTTCATCTCAACTCAACGCAGTCTTGGGTGAATAGAATTTATAGATTAACTGATATACTAACAAAGCGACAGCAGCACGCGCATTTGCCGAACGAAGCCACTCTCCTGTCTCAGCAATCCAATTGATAAGATCACATTATACAAGCTCATGAGATGATTATCCTCCATGTTACCCTAAGAAGGAAGACGATAAGATTATGCAGAAGCAGACGCTTACGTTTGAGCAGCTGGGGGGATGATAGCGTCCAGTCCAGGCACCGACACCAGAGCCTCAAGCCTCTCTCTCTTCCTAAGTATGCCCAAGTTCATGGGATCTACCCCCTGCAAGTCCCCCATGGCCGGTTTGGCAGGGTCGAAGACGATGGGATCATCAATGGCTGTCTTATGCAACCAACGGTTCTTGAGTTCCTGGACCTTGTAGCCGAAGTCGCTATGGGCTGCAATATTGAAAACGGCCTGAAACTTGGAATCGCTCTTGCGCTCAACAAGCATGGCGGCGCGAAAATTTGGTGTGATAGAAAGCTTCTGGCTCTTGTTGTATATGAGGTTCCACCACACCTCTTGTGTTCATGGAGCATGGCTACACTCTTCTATTCTATCAGTCTCTACACAATATAGCGGCCAGGTTTCACAGATAAAAGGCCCCGTGTTCTTTGGAGAAACTTTGAAACAAAATCAAGCAATGCAACATCGCTCCCTTGTCAAAATGGATTTAGTCAGTACTGCGATATGCTTGGAAGCAAGGCGGATATGGGACATGGCGCTAAGTAAACTCACCCGGAGGTCCCACGATTGAGGCAGCAATGGGGAGAAAATCCGGCTCTCCTGTGATGCGAGACTCATACCGGAATTGGCCAACTAAGGAGAAATGAATCATCAGTAAGGTACGCACATGAGCAAAAGTGGCAACTCTCCACCTTACTGGGCACAATGACTTGGGGCAACCCGGCAAGAGGAGCAGTATAGTCCACATCCCAGCGCCAATTTACATGGGGCGTAAGTCTTTGTTTCCACACCCAATACATCAGATACGCGACTTCAATCTAGATGACAAGATACAAAACTCACGGTGGATAATTGTCTCGATATTGCGGCTCCTGGGGGTTAAAAGGCCAGACCATGATTCCTCCAAGGGAGCCAGCGGCGCCGCTGCCGTCACCACTCTGTAGAATCTGCTTGTAGGCGAAGTTGGCGAAGAATGCTTTTTGTTGTACCATTTTTTCGCGATCCTCTACCGTGACCAACCGGGCAAGTTTCCTGGCGAGTTGTGATTAGATAGAAGGCACCTCGTGCAGACAATAATCACACAGTTCTTACAGTTTTTCAGTATTAACTCTATCCAGGTAAGGATTCTTCTGGTATACGTTTCGGTATGCTTTCTGAAAGGGCGTAATAGCGTCGTAAAATCCAGCCAGGTGTAGATGAGCTGTGGTCTTAGCACTCATGTCAGGACTCACATTTTAGGCGCAATTTTACAAGGGGGGAGAGGGCTACCATCTTTAATTCGCTATAAATCGATAGCCCAAGGCCTTGAGGATCTGTCTTTTTCCATTCCTCATCTATATCCAGGGTCGTTCGCTCTGTGTTGCAGAAGCTCTCGAGAGCCTTGATGAACCGATCAACGGACTCAATGGTTTCGCCATTATCGTGCGGAAATGACGATTTGGGGTATACTATCCGTGAAGGTATCGTTTGGGCCTAAGATATTAGCCTTGAAGACAAGCACCAGCTAATGGCGGAGGGAGGGGGAGGAGCGGCAGATCAACTACTTCAGATAGAGGATGGCTTCTTCCATATTCAGATGTGCCCTCAAGTAGCTTAGAGGTGACGAGATGCAGAATATCGATGCTTCGGGTGAAGATGCCTGACGTATCTAAATATCTGAGACGTGAAGATCAGTCGTCTGTTTGTATAGATGGTCCGTAAAGTAATGTATGCTTATTCATACTTGCTGACGGTGAATGCTCCTTCATGAGAGAGTGCACCAGTAGATAACCTTAGGCCAAAGATACCCTGTGCAGCCGCCGGGCACGCGATGCTACCACAGGCTAGGAAGGGTCTTATTAGCGCTGATCTCTGGCAACTGCTGACATCTGAAAGTAGGAAAAAGAAGCTTAATCTTACTGTCGGATCCGATGGCAAAGTCTAGACATGAGTATGAGGAAATCGCCGTCGCGCTCCCGCTACTGCTCGTATCGGGGTTTTGATAGCCGTCACCTGCTGAATATTTAGTAAAAGACCGCAAGATCTAGAGCAGAAGAAGGGAATAACTGACCACGCGGGTTCCAAGGGCAGCGGTAGTCGATCCATTCTTGCGGATCTTCACCGTTGGCGAACTGTGTATTTTTGGCCTTTCCAACCAGTATTGCGCCTAAAGCAGTGAGCTTCTGGACGATGAATGCCGATTTGGGTTTGGGATCAGACAGCTCGAAGAAAGACCTGGATCCCGCACTAGTCTTGAGTCCGGCAACATCAAATACGTCTTTTGACGCAAAACGAAGGCCAGATAAGGGAAGCTTGGCGGTCTGTGGTGGAGAGTATAGGCGAGACGGCACGGCAATATGGTCGGTTGGGCGATGCTCTATGAATTGACCGCTTGTAGGGCTCTGTATGATGGCTGAGAAGAAGGCAGATTGAGAATCGGGAAACGCACGATACACGTGATGAAAACTAGCTTCTTGATAAAAGTATGGCCCTGAGCGCAGTCCCTGTAAGCCATTGGTGGCCATTCGGATGACGTTTATCGTGCCTAGATCTCTGAGACCAGGAAAGGAATCTTTGGACATGTTTTCGGCCGTTCCAGATTCGAGAGACGGGTCTAGCAGGAAGACGGCCCTGCAGAAAGACGCGGAGGTAACATCATCAATCGTAAGCCAGTGTGAGAAGAGCTCGCAGAGGCTGGAGTCGACAAAGTCAGGGCAATCGTCAGCGCGGAAGACGAGACACGGACTCCCTGAAATTTTGGAGCAGAGTTGCTAGAGAGTTATCTTGCCGTCAGCGCGTCTGCGATAGCCATGAGTGGACTATGTTTGGCGGGAGCTCACACGAAAATCATCGCTTAGACGAGCAACAGGATCCTGAGACCACTGGTACGATCGTTCGTCGAGGCGGATCACCGATTGCCAACCGTCTGAGAGGCTCATCGTGGCCAGATGAGGTGATAAAGAAGAGCTTGTGGCTGTCATTATGATCAGAGCTGCTGGAAATATTGATAGTTGCGTGCTCAGGAATGGAAGAGTTGCTCTAGTAGTACCAGCTGCTCAGGTGGTTGGAGCTGGATTCATTCTGCCAGTCGGTCGGTGCACAGAGGCGGTGTGATGTTTTGTAACCAACATGACCTTGGAAGTCAGCAAACGGTGAAAAGTCTACGATCGCGGATGGGAAAGATACGATTATGCGCAACAGAGGTCGCAATGGAGGTCGCAATGTCACATATATTCTCCTCCTTGAATACATCTATTGATACCTCCTCCTAGGACTCGCTCGTACAAAAATAGTAGTATGGAACAAACAGAATCCCGATTAGACAAAACAAGACAATTTCGTTCAAATACCTAGGCTTAAATTAGAGAGAGGGTTTTTAAACATGTTGTCTCGTCAATAGTACGCGGATATGATGTACGACGTACAAGACAGCGAGACTGACATAGTCACGCCCTGCTTACACGTATGTATATTCATAGTATCACCAATCCTTCCAATCCTTCAACAACGTCTCAAGATACAGATAGCCACAATGGTATCGCAAAGGCAGCACCCATGCTACCGTTTATTTCACAATCTTACAGTCTGCCTTTCGAAGAACTTGTCTGATTTCCTTTATATATTCAGGGGAAACATTCCTCTCTTCATATTACGAAGCCAGACTAGCCCTAGCTTGGTCATTGCTCCCAACTACCTATCAGTTGATCACGAAGCTGGCCAAAAAGCCTCATTCACTAAGGTAGAAGATGTCTAGCCGCAGAGCCACACCCGGTGCACATCGCAGACGAGGTCAGCCGGCGCATCATAACAGTTGCTATTGTAGGAGCCATCCCCATTGTTTAACCATAGCGGGCCGCCGCAGCCTTGTAGTGTATAGCTGTACCCATTGCCCTGGAGCGGGTGGGGGGTAATGTTACATGGGCTCTCACCAACATAGCTGATGAAGGTCCAGGCGCAGGGATCGGTACCATCAACCCACATCACTAATAGGCAGCGGGAGATGTCAGTGCTTTGTTCTCTTGAAACAGGGGGATGTAGAACTGTATGTATATAGAAGATAATGTAGTCAACAACGCACCGTTCCAATGGTTGGCGGCAGTCCCGATTGCAATAGCAGCCTTAGTACCTTTAGACAAAGCCAAGGCTAGCATGATAGGAGGAAGGTTCTGAATAAAAAGCATTGTAGGAGGTAGAACGCTTTACTGAATCGCTATATGAGATCGTATTTATTTAGAAAAAGGCTTACCAATGTTATCATGAATGAATCTTCGGGGTTGGAGATGGTCTTTATAATTTTTACAAGTCAATAGAGACCTTGTGCATATATTGCGTTCCTCAACATTAGACAATGGTAGACTAGCCTCGCTTGATACAAGCACGTATCAGTTTTCTCCCGGTACTATAGACTTAATGTTAAATTAAGCTTGATTAGGTGGGGAGCATCTGTTTACTCTCGCAGCGCTCTGAGTGGATTCCTTGATAGAGCTGAGGAGAAATTAGATTCAATGCGGGGTCACCAGTGTCACAAGGATGAATCCTTTATGAATTGAATATGGATGAATGCTATATCAACGAATAGAATCGCTGTCCAGAGTCGGCCCTAGCCTTCTTTAAACTGGCCTACAGCCCTCCCTTCATAATTCACCTTCCCCTTGTGTCCTGTATATATTTAATTCACTTACTAAGGGATGTTATAAGCACATCAGAGCTGAATTACTGGGTGTATCCGTTACAAGGTTCGGTGCCCGAAAGCTATTGGGATATATACATGTACTTACACGTATTGTAACTCCCGCTGGCTGGCTCGATAGACTGCATGAGCTCTTCATGCTTCTGGCTCAATTCGGCATTTTAGCTTTTATATTGACTGCAGAGGTTCTGTTGTTCTCATTTCCATGTTCTAGACTTTGACAGTAATATTTCATCCAGTAGGAAAGTGTAGTACGACAAAGAGTCAGGCTTTCTTAAGCTCCTGTTCCTGTTTTAATTGATTACTCTCAACTTTAAGCTGTAAGTCTATGTAAATATTGGCATTATCTGCCGCTAACATATTGCTTTGGCGGTATAGATGGTCTGCAGTCTCGTACAACAGTAGTTAGGCATTGAAGTAAAAGAAACGTCATCAAGAGCACTGGAAGCCACAGTCTCAGGACAAACAACGACACGCAATATCTTTGGGTGACCCCATTCAGACAAGGAAGAGAAAAAAGAGATGATCTACCTCGACGTGCAAAGACCAGCTCCGCCACCCACCAACAGCCGATTGCCCAGGTTCATACAGGGCCACGTCTGAAAGGCAGCGCTTGCGCGCCGGCAGCCATCATAGCCTATTAATCAGCAGCGTTTTCAACATCCAAGCGTGGCATGTAGTTGCTGGTGGAATGTATAGAAGTGGAGATTATCCCAACTTAGAGACGTATATGAGTACAACTCTAATATCCCGCGGTCGGACTGGATCGACCGTACCCCAGATAGAACACGGGGGCCTCACCACATCCAACATCTTCGTTTGGCACACTAGAGACCCTGCTGTCCATTTTAATTGTGGGTAAACATTTATGGCAAGTGTTTGAATGTAGAAGTTGGTTAACTATTAAAACTAGAATCATGGGACTCTAAATTTGGAGAGTCTTGGGCTGCGAGAGAGAGGAAGAGATTAAACGCCAGAAGAGCTAGACGGGACCCCCAAAGTTTCCACATGCACATTAAGATAAGTAAATCACAAAATATTCTTTAAATATTTCTCTAGTTATTCTCCCGTGTAGATGAGACATCAAATATTGTATAAGCATTGCAAAGCCATTTTATTACAAAGTGCTCTATACGTGGTGGCGCAGATGGAAGACGATCATCGGCTTGCGACTAACATCGCACACATGCTCCGTCTCTTAGTCAGAACTGAAGAGAGTAAAAGCCATTTCCCCACAACTCCGGAAGTGAATGCCGAGCAGCAATTTGGATCGCAGGCTGAGAATATTTGAGCAAATATGTGAGATTATTATTAGACTTCTGATAGGCGCCTCACTGCTCTCACATTGCTAATTGGTTCAACTGGAGGTGGCTGCCCGCTGTAATGCGATCCCGAGTGCAGGTAGAACTGGAGAGTGGGAGGGCCAGTCCGGAAGTACGGCAACGGACATTTGTTTAGTACGGCATTGCGCAATGGGATTTGCACGCATATCAGTTTTTAATTCTCTCGTCTTTCATCAACAAACACCACCCATAATGACTTGAAGGCAGCCGAAAGACGGTTCCTTTATATAGCACACGTTTCACATTACACATGTGGGCCATGAGCGACTAGAAAGAGCACATAGAGAGGCCATCAACCAGAAATCACCTTCACCATGGACATGGGCGGTGACAGTCCGTCGTCCTCTGCGCCGCTCACTCCCGCTGGCGTAGACTTCTCCAATGAGACACAAGCGTTTGACTTCTTGCAAGAGATCCTCGATGACTCGGTTTTGGGCCCAGTCGGTAACCAGTATGCACGGTTTTTCTGGTATGGAGTCGTGGTAGTCATTGGCATAGCGAGTATCTGCAACGTGGTGCAGAGATGCGTATTGCGGATGAGGTGGGTTTTACAATTCCCAGATATTCCCTGCTCAAATGGAGGTGTCTGGCGTTAACAGCACAAATCAGACTCAGAGCAAGCGCGAGAAACCGCTCAAGACCTGCAAAGCCCGCGAATCCTTTCACACAATCCATTGCTACCACAGCAGCCCTCCTTCGAGAACCGAGCTATCTCCAGATCACGCCTCTAGCAGCATCGAATTGGTTAAAAGTGCCTCCGCTGGGCCATGTCTACATCATTATCGCGTATTTGGCTTTTATCTTGGCTCTGTTGTTTATCAACAACAATATCCCTGGTGCACAACACTTCCAGGCTCTCGGTATACGCGCTGGATGGCTCGGAGCAGCCCAAGTGCCGCTGCTGGTACTTACATCAAGCAAGACAAGCCTCATTGGCTTCCTTGTCAACTCGTCTGTGGAACGACTCAACGTCTATCACCGATGGGTCTCACGTGGCTTACTGCTGCTGGCAACTTTGCACTTTGGGCTGCAGAGTCATGCCTGGAACATCTATGGCTTGATGGTCCTTGAATGGAAAACTGATGAGTGCACACCCACGGGCATCTCTGCGTATGCCCTCTTGCTCTGGATGAATCTGACCTCGTTGGCGCCGTTGCGCTTCTTCAAGTATAAAATATTTGTCGTGCAGCATTTGCTCACGTATTTTGGCTTTACAGTTGCGCTTGTCTATCACCTGTACGGAACGTCATCGCCCTATTCGACAAATTACATTTACATTAGCATTGCTTTGTATTTGGTCGGTCAGTTGGTTCGCTTTGTGAGGATGGTTATTGTCAACATTCGGCCGAGTAGAGCGACCTTGACACCGCTTGAGGGCAGCGCAACCAAAATTCGGCTCTCTAACCCGGGAATCAAGTCATGGCAGCCAGGATCGTATGTACGCCTGTTCATTCCCCGGTTCAACATCGTGCAGGGACACCCAGCGACAATATTGTCGACCCCATCATCACATAACGGTGATATGGTGTTTATCCTGCGGTCATGCGGCAGCTTCACCAAACGTCTTCTCAAAGCTGCCCAAACTGAGGGGCATCAGTCTATGCATCTGACGCTCATTGACGGACCGTATCCTAGCCCACATGCAGATTTTGCCTGCTTCGATACGCTCGTCCTCATTGCCGGGTCGACTGGAGTAACCTTTACCCTCTCTGTTCTTCAGGATATTGCACAGCGTGCTAAAACGCACAAGATTCTTCCGCTTCGAACCCTCCATTTCACCTGGGTAATTAAACATCAGAGCTGGATATCTTGGGTCTCCGAAGAACTTCGCACAGCGTTTAGCATGCTTCAAGAAGCAGGTGTTGAAACGCTCTGTAATATTCATATCACAAGTGAAGAGGGCATCGCTGGCGACGAGGAGTCTACTAGAAGAGATCAATCGCAAGAGCAAGAAAAAGAACAAGACGTTGAAGTTGATGGACAGCCTGTTCTTGAAGACGAGAAGGCCGAAGTCTCGAAGTCGCAGAACCGGGCATCAGATGCGGACATCTCGTTCGCCGAGTTGCATGTGGGACGGCCTACGTTCCGAACCATGCTTGAAAGGCGAGTAAACCAGGCGCAAGGCGAGACGGCCGTTGCGGTATGTGGCCCATTGGGGCTATCAGTAGCCGTGAGGTCAGCCGTGGTGAGGATAAGTGATGATTTGGCTGTGGATAAAGGGGGCGGATTGGATGGGCTATACTTGCATGTCGAGAATTTTGACTAGTTGTTGAGGATTCATATTAACCTCTTTCGTGTGGTAAAAGACGTGTCTAATAACTGGATAATTTCGCCTGAAAACCTTCATTATTTCGTACATCTTCTCCCTATGAAGTCTAAATTATCACGACTATAATAACAATGGTAATAATGCCGACTCTTGCACACTGCTTTGATGGTTAATATATAAGCGGATCTAGAGACCATACTGTGACCCATTTAGAAATGGATGTGAAGAAATTATTAAGTATAAAGAATCAGATACATTGTATAGAAAGTAGATGCAAAAGGAGCCGAGATACAACTGAGCCCACATAGACAAAGTTCTTTCATGAGTGTGATTGTTCTCGAGGACCATGAGCATCAGGATTCAACGAATCGGCTTATCGTACCAAGAACTTGAGTAGCATTGCATGTAAGCAAATATAAGTCAACACCTCAATTCACTCCCAAGTGTTGGTGATTATCGTAGCATTCCAATTTAAACCATATAGATCTACTAGACCTTAGCGGCTGCTGTGCGTCTTTGTCTCTTGTCGTTGAGATCAAAAGCTCCATCATTATGTTCACGATTGGATACGGATACTCTCCTGTGCCGTATCGACGTATACTCCGTGACTATAATAAAGTCGCCTTCGGGCGTCCTCGTTCTGGATCGCGACTCACGCCTCTCAGACACTTCCTCGATTTCGATCTGAATTCCCGCTCTCTTGTCGCCAACACCTCTCACAGGAGATCTTTCTCGTACGTCGTATTCAACAGATGGAATTATCGCTTCACTTCCATCGATGAAAACCCTCGGGATGTTTTTTTTAGCAGCGGCAGAAGAGACCTTTGCGCCCTTTTTCCGAGCAGTGGCCGCTGATGTAGCATTGGGACTTGCATCGGAATCATTATCTGATTTGCCGGTCTTATCAATCAGTGCCCTCATCTTCGGTATCGAGAAGGGAAACATTAGCTCTAATGCAGTGGCTCCATTGGGTGTTAGTTTGTATTCTCCCTCTTGCTGATGTAGAGCGTAAGCGGACATCTTGAGCCATTGCTCCGCCAACTTGACAGCACTGCATGCTTCTTTTCTGGATACTAGAAACCATTCTTTATGATATCCTACGCAATGCGGGCATTCATAAATCTTAATCCTTTTATGGTCCAGTATTGCATGAGCAATTCTTTCAGCCTGGCGAGCTCCAATGAACTTTCCACCTTCAGTCTCATGAATAGGCCTTGTCTTAACGTGATAGCAGTTCCCAGGCTGTTTGAGTCTCTGGTATGCAGACCTTCCAGTATATCCAATTTTGAATAAACCGGATATTTCGGTATGCTCAAGGATGTAAACAATGCCACCAGACATAGCGTTAGGATGAAGAGGCTTCCGTATTGTGTTGTATATTTTCTTAGCGTCATATCCCATCCCTTTCACTGGGTAATGAGCAACCCCAAGCATATCCAGCTTTTCTGATTGTGCTTCGGCTTCGTCAGAACAACTGTTATCTGTTTCGGCCTGGATGGGTTGGCCAGGAGTATCAAGTTTCAAGTTCTTCATTTTCTCTGTAACGTAGGAGTCAAAGACTGGCCCATCATCTCCTGAATCATCGTCTCCTGAATCCTCTTCTTCGGAATCATCTTCTTCGGAATCATCTTCTTCAGAATCATCTTCTTCAGAATCATCGTCTCCCGGTTCATCGTCTTCTGAATCATCGTCTCCTGAATCATAATCTCCTGAATCATCATCTCCGGAATCTTCATCAACAAGGATTGATGAAACCTCGTCGCTGGAGTCAGATAGAGGCTCCAAAAGATCAGCTTCTGGTGTAGCGCTTCTCGATGGAGTCATCGGCAATGGATTTGAAACAACTGCCTTCCTATGCGCCTTCCATTTGTTAAAGGCCTTGAGGGCATCTTCAAGATGACGACCTGTGCAGTGCGTAAGAGCAATAAATCTCTTCATTTTAGCATAGAGGCTAGTGGCATCGATATGTTTTGTCCTGGCTGAAAGCTCAGACAAAAGATTATCGAATTCCTCTTGCTCCTCGGCTCTGCGAGGCCGATTTCCGCAGCGAATTGTAGTCTCTTTCTTAAATCCTCGGCATATATCGAAATCGATTTTATTTGGATTTCGAAATGGCTTGATGCCTTCCAGTATGGAGGCAAATTCCTCGAAAACCCGTGGGTCGATTGTGGTTGTCATGTTGAAGCAGGATTGATCCTTGATCGCCGCTCTATTTGTCTGCAACTGCAGAAATCATCGGAAGAGCCTTGGCTATTAATACTTTGAAATGAGAGGCCGGGGGTTATGCTGGTCAAGCAAGGGCTCTTATGCATGTTGGTTGTTAGTTTCCCTAGCTCCGCATTTTGCTCATGTGTCTGCATTGAAGAAGCATTTCACGGTAGGCTGACTCTATCGCAGTGTGTAGCAGTTTAATGTAGCTAGTCTAAAAAGGCAGCTCATTTTGGAAAGCTGAATGGTTTATCTATTCATAGATTCCGCGCAGTAGCGGAATCCCCTGTTGTTTGCGACGGCTTGCCCGTTGTTGGATTCCTAATATTCCCGCGTGTAATAAGTAGGTAAGATTGTTAATTCTGTGCCAAAGAAACATTAATGTTTTATTGCTCCTTGCGTTATGGAAATGATACTTCCTATTCATAGTTTCATACTATGTTCGGGATTTGGCATGGTGTCAGATATCCGCCCGTGCAATGTTATTATGCCAACATCGCCGCCATGCGGCTCAAGGCACACGTAATATTGTCACTATTACTGCTTCCATTCTTGGCATACTTCATATCAGTATCCATTCATCACTTAGATGGAGCCCTTTAACCGTAACCACGAGAGATGAGAGCCTAGAGTCTACTTGTGAGTAAAAAGCGGGCTTCTGCTTTTGACAATCCAATATATAACTTCGACCGTAACATGTATTCTTATAAATTAAGTCCATAAGCGGCATTTGTCGATTATTCTGATCTGAAATTGCAACAAATGAGATGATAGCTAGTTCATGTTGATAAGAGGCAACGAAGACAGGCTCTACTCTGAACTCGACGTAAAAAATATCTTCGCAATTTCATCAGGTGTATTTCTCCTCGCCACAGCGGCCCTACGTTATCTTTACATAGCTCTTATCTCGAAAATCTCATCAGTTCTCCGCGATTTAATTTTCGATGTTCACGGATACCAAGTTTAACAGCAAGATGAGGACTCGGTTTCAGCCGCAATGACAATCATCCCATGGCACTCGAGAAATTCCACTGGAAATGTTCAAAGAACGCTAATACTAATGCAGTGACCACAGCTTTATTTGACCCAAGCACGCAGCCTCATTACGCATCTTCACATGGGAATATTCGGGACCAATTCCAGCTCCAAACCTGTTTCCGTCTGCAGGATGGACATGGCGGAATCTCAAGTGTGGCAACCCCTGGATACGCGCTATGGTCAAATAGTTATAGCAGATGTTGGTCCACCCAGCTGTGCGTGCGTCTTTTGCGCAGCTGATCAAATATGAGAGATGAAGGGGGCAGTTAATAAAATCGTATATTAAAAGTCGCAACCTATACGCTCAGACATGGAATCCTTCGAAGTTGCCTGGAGCCGGGGTTTGAGGGCAGACCGGCGTGGTTTCAACTTTGTAGTCTGGAGGTGTAATGGATGGTTAAAAAGTTGGCGGATTCCCGAATTTCCGTTACCTTTCTGGTCGTATGTGGTTTTCGCCATCCCAAATGGCTATTGATAAATGAAAGTAAAACACCTCGATCGTGCAAAACATAACCTCTAAGTGATGAATAGTTCTCGTAAAGACCTTACATAAGTCGCTCTGGCATGAATGATATGATTTAGCTATAAAAAAAAAATATGCGCATTAAATGCGGTAGGACCTGTCAATTGTCTGCCCCCACTCCTCAGTACATCCAGTTGGCGATACAATTCGCCATCGTTTAACTCCAGTCTATTTCAGCCTCCATTTGCATTGGTCTTCATAAGAGCTCTTTATTTTGGCGATCTCACCCTCTTCTCGGCTTTCATGAGCGTCCGCAGGTATAATAAATACATTTTACCACAAAGTATTGAATGCTTGGAGTTGTCCTGAACCGCTCTATGAGCAGATGAAGCTCTTCTATAGCCAGCCTATGTGTCCGCCATTCTTTTTAATTTACCCGTTGCTATGGGTCCCTCCTGCTTTAATAAATTCTTCTGTCTCCCATAATTGTTTGCTCTGGAGCAGTTGCATATTGTAATTTTGCTCACCCTAGTCAAGGGTCTGGCAGATTTTGACAGATTCAGTAAATATCCGCAATGATCTTCTGCAGACGTCCATTATTATAGTGCCTTGGGAGGATAAAGCCTATGAGCTAATACTACTCTGCTTCATTTTTGTCGAAAGTGCTTGACTCCGCTCCTTGCCCCAGCTTCACCAAGTCAAACTAAAAGTATTTGTGTTTCAATGTCGAGGTATGATACATCTGGATCTTAGTGACTGCGCTATCTAGCGACTCTCAATGTACATACATACGCATTCACATTCTCCTGTGGGAGTTTCCAAGAATTCAGCCCAAGGACAACAGACATTCATCGTAATGCAATTCTTCAGCCATGCTCATGGTATATATATATTGTTCGTGAAGGTACATGGAAAATATAGAGACTTTTAGATAAATCTGCACTTTTCAGCTCAGCAAATTTGTTTTCCTTTATTCTCCAGTCCAGCCAGTTCAGGGAACGCAAGGCTGTGGAAGTGTGCCTAGCTTGGAAGCCATTATACGGTTTGCCTTGCCACTACCCAATAAAATTGCGTACATGCACATTGACTGTGTCACTTTGATGACTTGATTTCACCAATAACGTTTGCCATTCACCGCCCCTCAAATCTGCCTGACAATGCCACAAATGCTGCCCAGCCTGTTGCCTATGAGCTGTTGGTTAAGAGATTCTCGCCCTCAATCTTCACAGTCCTTCAACAATTGCCTTAGGCATTTGATCATATCGGAAATTTTAGTAAAGCAAATCGCCGTTCTTTAGCAGTCTTTGACTATTTTTAATTATCGCTCATATCGCTGATCGCTATACTCAGTCAAATACAGTTTGTTCGCTAAGCGATATGGCAACGGTGCCTGATCCTGATCCAACCCAAATCGCCTTCGCAGAAGCCGTTCGCGAGTTCAAATCCAAGCTGAAAAACGATCAACTATACGCAGAGATTCTAAAAACCAAATCAATCGACGAGGTCTATGATGCAACGGATGCACTTCAGGCTGAACAGGCGAAACAGGGACGACTTCGGCATCTCTCGAAAATTAAGCCGTTCCTTGAAGGACTCCAAGGCTACGCAGATACCATCGATACATTTGTACAAGTCAAACCAGACGTTCTAGCACTCATCTGGGGCCCAATTAAGTTGCTTATTCAATGGGCCGCTTCTCTTACACAATCCATGGATGCACTTGTCAATACCGCGGCGGAAATTGGCGAGCTGCTACCGGAATTCAAGCTTATGGCTTCCATGTTCGGAAACAATCAGCAAATGAAGCTTGTACTTGTCCTGTTTTTCCAAGATATTCTTGACTTTTATGCCGTGGCCTTAAAGTTCTTCGGCTTGCCTCGTATGTTACAGCTCCTGCACAATATATAAAGCGAACTGACGGGAGAGTATTGAAGATTGGCGATATGTGTTCGAGGCTATGTGGCCCTCTCTGAAGGAAAAAATTAAAATTGTAATGAATCACATCCAACGACACACAGATTTAATGAGAAACAAAGTTCGACTAGAGCATCTCAGGGAGGAGTATGAACACAGACAGCGAGCTTTCGACCATTTTGAAGCAACGCAGAGGAGTAATATGCGTCAAGAATACAACATCATCAAGACTGACGTCTCTCCAAGGCTTTATGATACTGAATTATATCGGATTCGGGATCAGGTCT
Source organism: Trichoderma sp. IMV 00454 (assembly GCA_001931985.1). Classification (NCBI taxonomy): domain Eukaryota; kingdom Fungi; phylum Ascomycota; class Sordariomycetes; order Hypocreales; family Hypocreaceae; genus Trichoderma; species Trichoderma sp. IMV 00454. Next base: position 71,779 of record MSJK01000138.1, read on the forward strand.
GTAAAGGGACTGGAAACTGGCTGGAGCAAGCTAGTGATTTCAAAAAGTGGTCAAATGGAGACGATGATTCAACGCGGATATTATGGTTATGCGGTATTCCTGGAGCAGGTTCGCCATCCTGATTCACTCGTTTCCACTACACTAAAATGCATTAACAAGTTAGATAGGAAAGACTCATCTAGCGGCTGTGGCAATCGACTTCACCACATCGGCTAAAACTACATGTATATTTGCTTTTCTCAGTCATGCTGACAGTAGCAGCACCACGGCATTGTCGGTTATACATTCTCTAATATTCCAGTTGACTTCAAAAGACGAAGGTCTTCAAGCGATCCTCTGTGGTTCGAGTCAAGAAAATTTTAAAAACAACCTTGATGTCGCCATTTGCTTTTTACAGACGCTGCTTAATTCCACCGGCCTCGTGAGCATAATCATTGATGGAGTTGATGAGATTGACCTTTTCGAACGAGAGAAGCTACTCAAAAAGCTTTGTGAAATATCTACGGCCTGCAAGAAGACTCTTATATTAATAAGCAGTCGAGCAGAACACGATATCTCAGCAGTTCTAGGCCAAATATCATCAACAATTCGAGTGGATACACATAATGCGGCAAGCATCCAAATATTTGTTAGCAACTGGGCGCAAAGGTGGTTCCTAGCTCATGATTTTCTACGCGAAGACAAGTCCGAGATTGAAGACCTCCTTGCGCCGATTTCCTCGAAAGCCAAGGGTACATATTTTCCGTATTTATTTTGTTGCCGACCGTCTCTTACTCCTCAATAGGGATGTTTCTTTACGCCAAGATCATGTTGCGCAGCATAGAGGAGCTCGACAACCTGGATGAGATCCGCAACGAACTGAGAGTACTCCCTAAGGACCTTGATGAAGCGTACGGAAGCTCAACTGCTATAAACAAACAGGAAGCTGATAAGTCTATAGATATGGAAGACTGTTCGAAAAAATTAATTGCAAGTCTGAAACCGTCAAAAAGAAATGCCGACTTATTCTCGGTTGGGTTAGCTGCGCACCAATACCTTTGACATTGTCAGAACTGGAGCAAGCTTTGGTGGTGACGATCAGCGACACATCCAGAGTGTCTTCGCCACTGAATCTTGTTCGCCTTTGTGGTCCCATTATCGAGGTTGTGGATGGTAACATTCAGTTTGTACATTTCACAGTCAAAGAGTGCGTAATCCAGCTTTTGCTACGGCATCTTTGTTAACATGCTTTCATTATAGATATATTCACAGTCGACATAAAATTGAAAGCTGCATTGATCTTACTGAGGCGACGCTGAGCCTAGCAATCTGTTGCATACAATGCCTGTGCCAGGATCACCACTCTCCCGATATGAGCAAAGAAGACTTCGAGGCAGGTATAAAGAGCGGTGACTACAGATTGCACTACTATGCCACAGACCAATGGTTAAGTCTTGTCACACAATATCTACGCTTGAATCAGTCGAGAACTTTATCACAAGAGTTGATCACAACTCTAGATAAGTTTCACAAAGAGCGGTGCAAGCAAGATTCATCTGGCCGCACCGAATTAGAGGAGCGACAGTATCCATCGGAACTAATGCCACTTGAAGCTCTTGAAAGCTCTGCCAGTCAATAACCTTATCTCCATCTGTACTCCAAATTTCTCTAGCGGACTGGGGAAGAAGTTCCTCCCCATGGTCGCAGATCAAACGAAGAAAATTGATAAGTTTTAAGATATTGTTGTTTTGTCGATCGTTCGGGTTCGGATGTCCATTGTACCGATAAGACCCTGATGCAATGTTGGCAGCCTCTTTTTCGAAGAAGCTATATAACTTGCGGTCTTTTGGTGTCAACTCTACCCACGTTGTCTTCTCTCGCCGATCAGGTAATGGATGCGATAATTCAATCATCTTCTTTGTACGCCGCAGACAGGTCCTTTAATCAGCAAACCAAGTCTGTTCAAGCCGTGTGGAAGTTTTTCTTTAATCGGTCTCGTTATCCAAAAATCGAATAGATTCTTCTTCATAAAGACTGGCACCCCGACAAAGCTTAGAAGTGCTGCAAAGTCATCGAGAGAGTTGTGAATTGGGGTCCCAGTTAAACACCAACGGTACCAAGCCTGGATCTCACATGCCGCTTTAAAGGTTTGGGAGTTTCTGGTCCTGATATGGTGTGCTATTATTTCAGTGTTACCAAGATTTCCATCGATAGTTCATCGGCAGTGCAGTCCTGTTTATACATACCTTCGTCAAGGACTACACGATACCATTGCACCTTAAATAAAGGCCCACCTTCTTCCCAATCCCGTCTCATTGTTTCGTAAGTAGTTAAGATTACATCTGAGTTTAAAAGGCCGTCCCGAAGAGTTTTGCGGCCTGAGCCAAGGTATATTGCAGTTGTTATCCTTCCTGGGTGAATGTGGCTGCATTGTGTTAGTATCCGCATTTTTATAGGGCATTCAACGAACCTCTCGCATTGTTGCTGCCAGTTAGGTATGGCTAGCAATGGTCAGTATATCATAAAGAAGGTTAAAACGTGGCCTAACTTGCTTGACTTTGGTGTGACGATCAGCGTTGTCCAAGGTTGTCCAGGCTGCGTGTCTTCAATTTCGTTCCTTTGAGTATCCATGGCATCCAAAGATGAACAGATCAAAGCCAGCATGCTCAGACTTTTCCCTAATCCCATCTCCTAAGCTACATTTAGTGGGTGTAACATGTTAATTGTAGGTAAAATTGTTTACTCACATCTGCTAAAACGCCACCAGGGGCGAGTTCTGGATTTGCTTTCCGATTTCCTGTAACTTTATGACGATAACTTGGTAGCAAATATCAGTATATGAACCGCGTGACAATGACACAAATAGATATACTCATTTGTTTGGCCTGGCCCAGACAATGGCTCCCACAGTGACGGGTATCCATCTCGTACACCTCCAGCTTCAACTGCAGTCAGCCAGGCGAGGGCGAAAAGTTGATGCCTAATAGAATTAACACTCATACACTTTCATCGGCGATGTCGCAAGATATTTCTTACTCTTTTAATGTGGACTTGAGGCGACTACTCGGCTCTATACTTGTCCTCAAGATAAAATCGCTGGCTTCATCAAAGAGTCTCATGAATCGCCCTTTATTTGGTGCGCTAAGCAAATCTGATTCCTCCTTCCGGTCGCATCTCGTTGCCGAGTCTTCTTCCAGTGTCGGCAATTGGGATCCTGGACGAAGCAGATAATGAGGGTTGCAATACTGCATACTGCTATCATACTCTGAAGGCAGTGGATGTTGAAAATAGAATCCGGCATTTCCAAGAATATCACCGATGGTATATTGGTCAGTAGCAAGCCCATACAAGACAATTCGAACCGGGCAATCGACTGGCAAACGAAAATTTTGAACTTCTTTCTTTGAAGCTTTCTTTCTCGAGTTTATCGGGGTTACCAGTTTAGCATCGGCTTTAATAGTAAACTCTCGAAAAATCTTGGCCAAGGTGGCATTATTGATAATTCCGGCGTATCTTTGTGTATCTTCAGATAAGAGTTTTACTTTTGTTTCGAGAGCCTCGAGGGTCACTGGAGCATTTGTTGCGCCTTCATGACCTTCAAAGGAAGATGTCGCCGTTGCAATGATCTGCTAAATGGTGAGATTGGGGTCGAGGTTCACGAAGGGCATGGGAGGCATAACACACAAGGCCGAAACAAGTATCAGGCTCGGATGGTTCGATTATTGCGGATACACTCGCCGCTGTCGAATTGATGTTGCAAGTATCTGGACTGGCTGTAATAAAATAAATTGAATGATGAGAAAGCTACACGCCAAGCTCGGCCCTTGATGACTTACTTGACATGATGTCCTCTTGGGTGGAACAAGGCGTTGCGTCACCGCTTGTATCCATTTGATCTTCAAACGATGATATATCAGTGAGTTCAGCCGTTTCAACAGAGAAGTTGATACCGAAATTTGGATCGATATTCAGATCGGAGTTGATATCGACATTTGGATCAATAGTGTAAGTTTGGAACCCTGCTGAAGGTAGTGAACTCTCAGTCAGGCTATACTGGGGTTGTAAGCAAGCACGTTTAGATACCACATGACTGCTATCATCGAACTCATCAAGATCGAGAAACCGTTTCGCTGTGAGAGTGGTGTGTAGATTCTGTACATGCATATGCTGCGTCGGATCGTAAGGTTCCATGGTACTATGCCGTCACGGCGAAATGACTACTAAGTTGGCAAGCAGAATGATATTAAAGAAGAACAAAAGTTCAATTCGAATGCGACACCACGCTGTTTTTTTCCCTTCTCCTTACAGCACAGCCCACAGCCAACATGTACTTGGAAGCACAGCCTAACTAAGCCTGCAACACAGCCTCACGGGTATCAAAAACATGTAAGTTGGGAGTCTGTGGTGTTTCATTGGTCGAATTTATGCATATTTGATGAGTTGGCAGGCGACGGCGGCTCCAGAATTATTTACAGGCGTCGCCCACCAAACCCTGTGTAATGGAGTGTGGCAAGTGTGGTTTGCTGAGGTGGATATCTCGTACGGCTCTAGTATCAATACACTATCCGATAAAATGAAAAACAACAGATGTTTTACTATATGATGGTAGTGATAGCTGTGATCATGTAGCTACATGTGCATGGCACATAATGTTGGCCGACTCGGGGGCCGCATGATATTCCACCGTGCATTGCTAGCACACATCAATGCTGCCTATAGCTAGGTAACCTGGAATCGATATAGCGGTGGAAAGCAAACAACGAAACACCGCCTGGGCATAAATACTTCCGAGCATTTAATCGCAGTATTACTACACGTGCTAAAGAGATAAACACGCCAGCTAGAATCCCGTGACTTATCTCTTGACGATGCTGCCATCTTGTGCTAGTTAAGGTGTTACAGCATATATACTACTGCATTTAACGCTTGTTAATAGAGTTGGAGTAAAGCTACTAAAGAAAGTCCCTCGTATAAGGAGTGAGGCAAAGAAACATGTGTTATGAACATAATTCATTGAAGAGATAGAATAAAGATGACATACTTTCAGGGTGTGCTACTTCTTTCAAGGTTACCCTTAAAAAGCACATGGGCAGACATACCTGTCTCGGGTAGGCAGCACCTGTTGGGCTGTAAATATCACCATCTACATGTGTTCAGGAGACAACACGTATGCGCTGGGTCCTCCTGTGGAGTAAGCGTCCATCATGTCCGTAGGCAGCGTGGTCTTATCTTGATTCATGTTTTGCGAATTCTCCGTAACACAATTTCGATGACTAGTGAATTTTGGATCATGAACGCCGGCGAGCCGGTTATAGGCGATTCATGTACGGTAGTGGCGGATTATCTAGAGGCGGGATCTGCACACTTGTGGGATCTTGACCACGCGGCGTCACAGGTACTGATTCTAGAACTACGAAAAATGCATCCATTTCTCTTGGCTGTTATATAGGTACTCCGTACTACCATCAATACTATGACTACACGCATGTATCCATCATCCGCTTCTCTGCATGGCGTTGAATTCATTGACATATCCAGTTCAGTCCATCTGTTTTACCCCTCAGACGCGGCTCGTTTGGTAGGTTCCCCCACTTGGGCCTCTTGTTCCCCTGTTACAGTGACGTCTCCAGCGTGTCTCCTCTCTAAAGCAGCTAGTGCGGGGCGTCTCGTCTCCCTGGGGCCGGTTCCGTTGGACTAGGGGAGGGGCACGAGCTGCTCCGATGAACCTGTAGCTCGGCGATCAACGGCTGTGTCATCTGTTTTCTCTTTTCCATTCTCTAACCTCTGCAGGCCATCACTCGTTCGTTTGACAATCTGCTAATCTTGAGTGCCGTGCGATCGGGCATCGACAGAATCATCTCTCGCTTATCTCGATTCACGCGATAATTGCGCCATCTCTACAAGCACCTAGCCGCCGTGCTGCCGATTATCTCCCCGTCTCCCCAATCTCAGTCTCCCCAATCATGGCAACAACCGAGGAAGTTGTTCGGCGGCTCCAGGAGTCTCGCCCACCTGCAACAGATGCCGCCACTTATCTGACCATTGTCGAAATGTCCTTGTCTCCAGAGATCCTGCCTGCGCTGCAGGAGATCCTGGAGGATGTCCCATTGACCACTGAAATCGGCTGGGACATGGTCGATATGCTGATCCCCATCCCTGGCAGCGAAGAATGCCTGGAGAGTATTGCGCGTCTGGGTAACCCACGAGAGGTCGTTCTAAAAGTGCTCGAGGTTATGGAGAAAACCACCGCTGCAGGAGAGGAGGCTGATGAGGATGATGAAGAAGAGGAAAAAGCAGGAGAAGAGAAAGCGGGAGGCTCCAAAGCCATCACTACAAGAGGCGAGACGAAAGCTACCAGACACTTTGTCACACTCTGTGGAATGTTGGGGATTCTACTCAAACGGCTCCAGGTCAAGGCGCCATCGCGGTTTCTACATACTGCGCTCGAAACAGTACAAAGATGCTATGATGCTACAAGCGCAGCATCTACGGCCGCAGTCATTTCTCTGGTTCAGTCTCTTGCGCGCCAGACGCGACCCCCGCTGCCCTCGCGAAAATCGAGCGTCAAGCTGGATACGCCATTCCAGGACAGTGATCCGGCAAAACAAGCGCCGGACCCGGAAGCAGAGCGCTCAGATATTCTGAACAAAGACGAGCCGCAGATAATGACCAACTTACTGCAATCATTCATCACCTGCGTCATTGAGGCATACGTCAACTCTAACAGTATAGAATGGGCCTCAAGAATGCTCGAATACACCTACCCGGAGCGCATAGTGCCTGGCCGAAAGACTATGATCCAAACATTCAAGGAAGTTGTGGAGCTTCAAGCAAAGGATGCTCTATTAGGGCAGCTAGTGGTGCGTATTTCCCTCAAAGCCTTTGTGGATATCAGATGAAAGTATGGGGGCAGCAAATACAGAAGCTAACATTATTATGTAGGCTCTTGCTAGTGACCTGGGCTTGTCGAAACTGGCCCCTTTCAAGGTAAAAGAGTATCTTGAAGGTCCTATACATCGGGCACCTCTGTCAATTGATTTTGACCCCCAGCACCCAGAGCAACTCCATTTGTCAACGGGTGGCTTAGTGTGTTTGAATGCTTACTGGATGTTTGCTGCCGACGTATTTGATGCGGATCGTGGCGGTCCAGATGGGGATCTCCTTCCACAATACCTGCTACCAGATCATCAAGTCTTGTTACAGAGCTTTCTGGGCGATGAATCTCAAGGCCAGATTGTCACCAACCCAGGAACGATTGAGGCCCTGGTCGTAATGGCCATCTGGCTTGACGGCCGGAAAGCAATCTCAAATCCCAAAGGCGCCGAGACTGCTACAGGATTCATGCCCTATCACCATCTCTTAACTCTTATTTCCGTCTTCCACCCCAACATCCGAGTTCGCAATGCAGCAACCGTTGTAGCAGGCTCAATTTTGCACTCCGATCCCGAAGAAGAAGACCGACTGGCCATTTTAGAAGATCTATTGGAGAGCTGTGTCTTCGCGTCTCTGCAAGCATGTGCAGTCTCCTGGCTACGAGAGGAGATTATTGCGGCGAAAAAGGCCGGCTCAAAGGGTCGCTTCGCCGGTCCAGAATGCTTCGACACCATTCAATACGCCTTATTCCCAGATCTGTCACATCTCAAGCAGGCTGATGCTTCTACGTTACTCGACTTCTGGGCTCAGAGTGCGCCCTTCCACCTGCAAGTAGCCAACTTTGCGCTCTTCTTGTTTGGCGATGACTACAAGAGTCTGGCTCCCGTCGGCATGGCTGCGGCTATTGAGCACCGCTACGTTGAGCCACTGGTGCTTGCCGCGAAGACGTTGGAAAAGGCTGCTGGCGCAAAGGAGGTGGAAATTGATGGGGAGGGCCTGATGCAGCTCGGCATTCTGACGGATACCCTGAGCCGGGTATCCCTACAGTAAAACTCAGGCTGTATTGTTGGAGAGAAGGGCATGGAGGAGTGACGCCAAATAACCAAATATAGCAGTGATTGAAGGAGAGAGGAGTATCCCTGAGTCTGCCGGATCAGACGGGTACATGGCCGTCCACATCTCGACGGAATAGTGTATCATTTGATCAGTAAATATGTAAAAGCTCAGAATAATGCTTGAGCGATGAAATCTGATTTCAGAATTATGCGTGGATACGCGTTCTATGTGATAGTAAATGCAAATATGTCTGCTGCATGCGTTTCCCCTTTTGTACTCGTTTGTCATATGAAAGTTGAAAGTAATGAAAGATCCAGTCGTCGTTATCCTATTGCTCTCAACCGAGTGATGAATCAAAAATATGTATGGCAGTAGGCTGCCCTTTATCGTCGACGGTCTCGGTCATGGTCGCGATGCCGGTCCCTATGCCTGTCGTGATCCCGATCTCTGTCGCGATGTCTATCCTTATCCCGATAATCTCGATCCCGATCCCTGTCCCGATCCCTCTCTCTGTATTTGTCTCTTTCACGATCGCGCTCCCGTTCCCTCTCCCGTTTATAGCTGTCTTCACGTCCACGGCCTTCCTTTCGTTTACTCTCCTCTCTCCGGTAATCATTCAGTCGCGGTCTGGACTTCTTGCCGTTTTGGTTCCAGCCGCCCAGATCTTCTTCTTCTTTGAGCTCCTTGGCGCCAAGACCAAGTCGATTCTGTCGCCTCTTGACTTGCTTAACAGGAGGGCCGCGAGCCTCGCCGTTCCAGCCCATGCCGCGGAGGAGAGCGGCGCCAAACTCTTCGACAGGCATTTCTTCGTAGTCTTGTAGGGTGGATACCGCGCCGGAGGATTCGACGTCGCGGCGGTAAGCGTCGTCTTCTGTTGCAGGTGCAGTGGTGATGACTTTTTGTTCCTTAGATGTTTTGCCAAGCAAGGCATCCATAGCCTCGTCATCGGCAGTCCGCTCGACTGGTGGTGTGTCCTTGCTATCTTGGTCCGCTTCTCGCATTTCGTCGTCGCTGGGCTGTGCAGTCGGCTCCGATACCACCACGTCCTCCGATACGGCGCTTTTTTCCTTGATCGTCAATCCCCATTTCAGCGGTGTGTCCTGGTCGGCAGGCTCCGTCTCAGCTGTGACGGCGTTTTGCTGAGCTCTGGCTTCTTCTGGAAGTAGGTTTTTCGATCCCTTTTGGCTCTTCAACTCGTCCTTCCAGCTCCGATTCGGCTGCCGTGCAATGACGTACTCCTTCTTCTCCTCCTTGTGTCGCTTTCGTTTCGTCTCTGCGCCTTCTGCACCGAATCCTGTGATGGCTTCATGACGGCCTCGATGGCGGTCATCTTCGGAATCTGAGGTATCGGATTCGCCTCCCCCCAAGGCGTGGGAGCGCGGCCGCTTCCCTAGACTCGATGACGGTTTCGCGCGGGACTGTTTCGCTGCTGACGATGAATTGCTGCCTCCGCCAAACTTGATGGCTATGCGACCTTTGTTCTGGTCAGACATAACGCGTAAAATCCTGCAAAATGCTGTCTGTGAAAGGTTTATGTACCTTGAGGCCGTGACAGAAGCGTGCTTCAATGTTTGGCGGCTCAAAAGATGACTTTGACAAAAAGGTACTTGGTACCTACTACTGGTACGTATCGCAGGCTGAAAAGCGTTAGCGTAAAATCAGGAGGCACTAAGGTACTTTGCGTTTGTATTTTTTCACGAGTCGGACAGAAAAAATTGAAGCCGCAATCAGGAGTGGGGGGCGCGTGTGTGGCTGCAAGGGAGGAAAAAACAGAGTTGATGAGGCGTCGAGATGAATTGGCCAAAGCTACAATCACATTGTTGCGGCTAAGCAGCAGATCTAACATTAATTCTGCCACCTCGAAATGTGGAGGATTTTGTTTTCCATGACATCCGCAAATCCACCATAGAGTAGGCAGTTAATGTGCGCGAGTTGTTAGAGATAGGCATCACCCCAGAGCTTATTCATTGATGCCAGAGTTTATTTCTCCCACATGTTGTTGACGCCTAACTGCTAAAACCCACTAGGGGAAAAAAAGGTCGCAGATGGATCCCTAATGCGTGCAGATGCAAAGGGACCTGGAGTCAATTCTAGGCATCTAAACAGTATGGATGGATGATCCTTGGAGGAGTTAGGCATCGCCTTAGATAGGGGTCCTCGGAATAGCATCTTCTCGATTCATTAGGTGTTTTACACTTGTAGGTACTTATAAGCGTCCTGAAGAGAACTCGATGCCGCAGCAATGACCTGCAAATGACAGCACAACAAAGCGGTGATGCACCGTGCCTGCAAATCTCTACCTTACTGTGCACTAGGCGCTCAGGGCGTCTGCTCTGCACCGTCTTCGTTAGCGGAGCGCCCAGCCAGCGCCCAGCCAACGCCCGCCAACCGCTGTTAACGGCTAGCGCACCCCATACAGTGCCAACAGGTATCCGCCCGGACCCAACTGGCTGCACTCCGCCAGCTCCAGCGCTCCCCCCCGGCCAAACTCCCCCCAAGACAGAGTTTGACTGCCCTCGCACCGACCGGCGACACGCTCAACCGGCCAGAAGATCCGTCAAAACGGCCACCACCACGCAATTTCCATCGCCGTGCATCTCGAGCCTCATCTCAGACGACGTCTCTGGCTATCCTCCGACATCCGTTTCGCCTGCAAACGGATGTCGCTCCCGCCGATGCTATGACGGAGGTCGGCCACACCGATCTATCGAGGCTGCTTCAATCCAAGCGAAACGAGTTCAAGTGAGTTGATGCTCAATCGAAAGAGCGGATTTTTCCGATTCCAACGAGGTACTTTAAGCCCATACTGACCGCCGACAGTGCAATCGTGACATCGCGGAAGAGGAAACTTCGCGAGCTCTTCGCTGTCACGACTCAGGTCGAGGGCCTACCGCAAGATGCCTTCGCGAACCCCGACGCGCCGGCAACTACCGCTGCGGAATGGCAGTTTCTTCAGACCAGTGAAATATTACAGTTCGTATCCCTATTTTATTTTTTTCTTTTCAAAAAATCCGAAGATTATCGTTTCGTCCAAGCGGTCGCGTCGTCGCGTCTGAACTATAACCAAAGGTCATTTCGGTGGCTGACTCTTAAACAGAGGCAAGGTGTTGAACGAACAGGTCATCCCAGCGCGGCCGTTACTCTCTGTAGATACCTTGAAGCGTTTGCTTGTCAAATCGTTGCAGGAAACAGCCGTGCACTCTCCCGCACCCCCTACTCCGACCGTTGCATCTGCCAAAATCAAAGGAGCTGCTGTATCTGTCCCGACAAACGAGTTGCGACAACCTCTTGGCTTCATATCGAACGAGTCGATTCCTGCGCCTCCCGAAGATAATAGTAAACCTTTGAATAAACTAACGAAACCTACGCCGGCCCCGTCTGTTCAGAACATCAACAATGTATCACATCCTGCCGGAGCCAATTCAGGGTTTGCGCACGCCAAGCCTGCTACTTCGCCTCCAGTCCCTGCGCCCGCAACGAACGAGCCGAAGCACGCTGAGCAAGTGATTAATGGAGCGGCGAGTAAGGATGCTTCATCTGAACGAAGGCCGGCACAGGTTTCATTTCCTCCAGGAATCAAGGGATCGCCATCGAGGGAATCCGGTGATTTGGCGACAGCAGGGACAACAAAAGGTGCAGATGTTGGTGACGATGGCGGTGTAATCGACAAGTCTCAATCGACCCAGGCTGGGCGTAACCAGGAACTCTCCATCAAAGTCCCCCACGCGGTATCCAAGATTTCCGATGCGCTTTCTTCTCCAGGTTCGACGGCACCAAGTGCAACGACGCCCGGAAACCATGATGTCTCAGCGGATACCAGCCCTGAGCATGATGCTCCTCAGTATATCGACGACAGGATAGAGCGGGATGTTGATGGAAAGGAGGAGCAAGGTGACGAGGTGCAAGATGCTGCAAGTGCTGAGGTGGGAATGGGGACAGATATTACGAAGCCGGAACAAGATAAGGCCGATTCCAAAGTTACCAGACTGGATGAAGATCAGCTTCTTCAAGAGTCTATCCGATCAAGTGCTGCGGCTGCAAGCCCAGAGCCCGTAAAGTTTCAGAGTGGACTCAATGCTACGACCGCTGTTACCAACACCACTGAGGAGGCTAAACCTACCACTATGGCAAATCTGGAAGCCCCCACAGACGCCAAAGTTTCTTCGACGCCAGCTACCAAGGCGGCTGAGGAAGTTCCCGATAGCCAAGAAGAAACTCCAGAACGCATGGACGTGGATCCAATCCAGGCCACGGGATCGGAAAATGTCGAATTACCTGCAGCTCAACCACCTACTCGCCCTCCTCCAGCCTCTACTAGCGTATCGCCTGTTGTTACTAAACCAACACCGCCCAAGGAACATGCAGCACCCGAGAGAGCGGTTACTAGAGTTTCGTCTGGGGCCATGAGACTGAAGTCCGTGTCCGAAATAGTAGGAGAGACCCCGCGAGCCAACAGTACAGTAGAACGAAATGCAACGAAGGCACCACAAAACCAGCTTACTCCCATGACATCCACGCCTCAATCACCGCCTCCAAGACCTAAAAGCACAGGCAGGAGAGACAGGCCAAAAGGCCATGTCTCTACTGTGTTATTTGGTAAACAGCCGAAGCAAATGGAGGAGAAGGCCCTGGTTCCTGGCCAGAAGGAAACGATTCAGGCATCTGATGATTACTATACTCCACTCTTCATCCAGAATTTCACAGGGGCTACCAACTGGATGCAACCTATCGAAAAGATCTTGTTCCATGCGAATAAGACTATCGCTACCCCTGACGCGTACCTTGCGATTCAAGACCACCAGGCGTGTAAAGTTCTGCGAAGGGTGTACCACCTTCAGCAGCACGACAAATGGTCTTTGAGACAGCCAAAACGATGTCCTGAGCCAACTCGCCCGCCATCCCATTTAGATGTGCTATTCCAGGAGATGAAATGGATGCGGACTGATTTCCGAGAAGAGAGAAAATGGAAAATGGCCGCGGCCAAGAATATCGCCTACGCCTGTGCGGAATGGTTTGAATCAACTCCCGAAGAGCGCAAGGCTTTACAAGTCGCCGCGTTCATCCCTCCGCTGAGGACGAACGATGTGACAATGGGCGATGCCGATGCTGACAGCGCCGAGAGCCACCCCACCCCTGACCTCATTACGGAAGACGCAGATTCCCCCCAGAATTCAGATCATCTTGGTGAAGAAGACTTTCCTGAAACTGTTGCACCATCTGCCATATTTGCCCTACAGGAAGAGGATGTGGTCTTTGCGCTGCGACGGACGCCTGCTTCAGATAAGCTGCTGGAGGAGCTGCCATTGTACGGCGCTCCCCTAAAGATTCCACGCTTTGAGCTCACAGGGCCAGAATACGACCCTGATGCTCAGTGGAGACGACCTGCTCTACCTCTGAGCAAGTATGTCGAAGGAGAAATGAAGCTTCTATCAGATGGCCCTCCGCGGAAGCGCAGTCGGTATAATTATCGTGATGACGAGTCCGATGACGAAAAGGAGAGTCCGTTTGATGCAGATGCGCTCGCACACAATGTCCAACTTCCGCCGCAAAGCTCCGAGGTTGCTCTATTCGCTCCAGAATCGAAGCACATCCGTGATCGACTGCACGCTGGTCACCAGTTCCGGCCGCCATCTGAACATCCTATGCCTCTGCAGAGCTTCTACGAGTGTCGTAACCCGTCACAGTGGACTGTGGTTGAAGATGATGAGCTCCGCAGCCTGGTTCGCGAATATTCGTACAACTGGTCTCTCATCTCCAATCTATTGTTTACTAAATCTCTATTCGCGTCAGGAGCAGAAAGAAGAACCCCGTGGGAGTGTTTCGAACGGTGGATCAACTTGGAGGGCCTCCCAGCTGATATGCAAAAGACCCAGTATTTCAAGGCTTACAACAGCAGGATTGAGGCCGCTCAGCGCGTGATTGCCCAGCAAAATCAGTTGGCGGCACAGCGAGCTTCTCAAGATGGGGGCGCAGTAACACCAATACGACGAAGACAATCTACTCCGCTCAGAGTAGAGAGACGGCGAAACCAAAAGCATCTGACCCTCATCGATGCCATGAGGAAGCTGGCGAAGAAAAGAGAGACCACAATGCAGAAGCAGCAACATTCTGCGGCTCAGAACGCTGCGAAGAAGGTGAATGATACAATGGCTCAACGACCGGTCAAGACACCTAGGGACTACAGTCTGCTACGATGGGAGCGTGACCAGGCTCTGGCTGAAAAGATGGCGCTATATGCGCAGCGGCAGGAAGCCCAGAGGAGGGTAAGTAGACGTTCATTTTGGTATTATTCGGTCTGATCATAAGCTAACGTACTCCCCCCAGGCTACTCTCCAGGCCAGAGCCCAAGCTCAATCCGCCCAGTTGGCCGCGGCACCAGGTGCAGCAGCCCCGGCCGGTCAAACCCCCGGGCTTCCTGCAGCGGTTGCCAATGGCGTGAATGGCGTCGTCAACCGAGCGGCTGTTCCCAATCAACTCGCCGTTGCGGCAGCAGCCGCAGCAGCAGTAGCAGCGCAGGGTCGAGCACGGATGCCCATGCAGGCCCCTGCGAATGGCATGGACGGCATCAACGCTCAAGCCCAGATGGGCGGCAATCTCGCTCCACCGGCGCAAATGAGCGGCATCCCACAAGCTCAGTTGCAGGCTTTGCAAGCGATGCAAGCCCAACATCGGATGCAGATGCCTGGTCAGCAACCTGATGCCAGCATGATGATGCGCGCACAGCGCATCTCAGAGCAGCAACGGGCCGCAGTCCAGATTCAGCATGCGCAGCAGCAAGGGGGCGTTGTCGGAACTCCTGCTCAACAAGCACAAGCAGCCTCATCGCCCGCTATGCGAAACGGAGTCCCTGCCATCGCCCAACAGGCCGCCTTTATGAATAATGCCCAGGCTATGATGGCCTCGTTTAACGCGACGGCCGGTCATGCTTCAGGGGCTGCAAATGGTCTACATATGCCCACTCTTGCTAACGGAACATCTCCCGGCCCTCGACTGCCAACGCAGATCCCTCCCACTATCGCTGTACAAATAAACTCTTTGGAAGCGCAGTTCAGGAGCAAGAATCCCAACCTTTCACCTGAGCAACTTCGCCACCTTGCTACTGAACATTTGACCAGAGCTATGATGGCACAGCGGCAAAGCGCCATGAATGCTGCTGCCGGTGGACAGACTGGCATTGCTACTAGTATTACTGCTACGGCCAGTCCTCATCAATATGCCGCTCTGCTCAGACAGCAACAGCAGCAGCAGCAAGCTCAGGCCCAAGCACAAGCGCAACAGGCCCAAGCCCAAGCTCAGGCTCAGGCTCAGGCCCAGGCCCAGCAGCATCAGGCCCAACACTCGCAGCCGACGCCAACACCGACTCCGACACCGACACCGCAGCAGCAGCAGCATCAACAGCAGCAGCAGCAGCATCAACAGCAGCAGCAGCAGCGACCTCAGCAGGTGCCTCAGTTGCAACAGGCTCAGCAGCAAGTTCAGGCACAGCAATCACCAGCGCAAGTGCAGCAGCAACAGCAGCAGCAAAGGCCGCAACCTCAGCCATCACAGCAATCTCAGGCCCAACTTCAAGCGCAGGCTCAGGCTCAGGCCCAAGCCCAGGCCCAAGCTCAAAATCAAGTACAGCAAGTTCAGTCTCAGTCGCAACCCCAAGCCTCTCCTCAACTACCAGCACACCCTCCGGCTGGAAGTCCTGCACCTGTTCAGCGTCAGGCCAGTGGAAGCGCAACTCCTTCCGCGGGCAAGTAAGCCATTAGCGATTCTGCATTTTGTCCTGCGGTGCTCGTTTTCTTATTGTAATGCAAATGGCTCACGTGGTTATTGTTTCCTTTTCACACGTCTTTTTTCGTTCGACGGGTTTTTTTCGTCAGGGCAAAAACGGGAGGTGTTTAAGCGGGAAAGGGAGGTTTGGGCTGGTTTACACTTTTTAACGTTGGATGCCTTTTTCATGTTTCTTCTCCAACCCCCCTTCTATCTGTTATAATGTGGGCTTTAACAATGCGGGTTTTGGAACTCTTTCTTCTTTTTTTTTCTTCACTCAAGTCTCCTCTCTTATGCTAGAACAGGGGGTTCGCAAGGATAGTTTTTTTTCTCCCGGCTGTTTTGCGAAAGGCAGGAAGAACAAAAACAACAACAAAAAAGGAATGTGCTATGGAAAGCGGGCAAGGCGGGCGGCAAACCAATTGTAGAGAAATGTACATAGCTTCTTCTATTTCGTCGTTTCAGAGACAACATCGGGGGTGCATACACACAGTCGAGGAAGATATTTGCCCGAGGAACCCGAAAAAAAGGGGGTTTGGCTTGGGGCAATGGTGGAAATGTCGTATGCAGAGAATCAAGTTTCTGGGGTGACCAGCTGGGGCCCCTGATTTATGTTGTCAAAATCTGTTTTCTGTTTTCTTGTCTACGTGATGTATGAAGTGGCATGAGCAACGATCAGTTAAGTAATGGGTCAACGAGGGACTATTAATGAAGAAATGAAGGGATAATGCAGTCATGGGTCGTGAGGGATCATTAATACAGAGATAAAGCAATAATGCAAGGGAAATTTCATCCATTCTATTATGTTCGTCAAAATTGAAAACGCCGGGTATGATATGTATACATCATATACTTCCCAAGAGTAACAAAGAAAAACAGATAATTAAAACCTCCCCAAGAATAGACGCCTCATCTAATATGGCATGCCTTCTCCCTTACACAGACCCCGCTCCACCGCCTCTACTATCATTCCCATGAAGTAATAGATGCGGCTTAATGAAATCATCGTCCAACTGCTTAAACAAGCTAGCTGGATCCTCCGCCGAGAGCAACTGCCGAATGGCGCCCGTGGCGGTAATCGGAGTATTAGACGATGATGGTTCAGCCGGGCTCATAAAGGCACTGCCTTCACCTGACGGCGGGTTAGGACTGACTGGCGCTCGGGGAGAGCGGCGATTTGCAGGGGGCGGCAAGTCTGAGATGTCAATGTCGCTGCCAATATCGGAATCGTCGGTATTGCTACGCAGCAGATCGGCTCGCTCGGTTTCGGTAGGATTGCGGATCGAATTCTTGCGGCTCAAGCTGTTCGGCCGGACGCCCGTATGCGGTGATGAAGTACCAGATACATAGGCTGCGGAATTGTCTGTAGGAGCGCTGAGGTTGTTCAGAGCGACAGTGCCATTGCCGTTGCGACGAGGTTGGTAGCCAATAGCGGAGCCGGAGCGCTTGACCTGAAGGCCAGTACCAAACGACTCAATGTCAAACTCGTCATCACTATCAATCTCCTCGACTACTCCTGTGCGGATACCGAGAATCTCCAGCATACGAGCCGTGGTGCCGCCAAAGATGATGACCGTCAGGACTACCACAACCAAGACCGTGGCTCGAAGGGCGTATGAGTTTTCGCCCGTAAGAAGGGCTGCCAGTGCAACACCGACAGCACCGCGAAGACCGGCCCAAAACAACATGGCTTGGTAGTTGTAGGGAAGCTCATCGCCGACTTCCAGGCCTCTCCTCCTTGCGCGGTAGCGAATAAACCAGTTGATGGCCTTTGAAAGGGGGAAAACGGCGACCCAGCGAGCAGCACATACAGCGCAAATAGTGACAATAATGAGAGGGGGCTCAAACTGCAGAGCATTATCTGTGAAGAGTGCTAAGCCCAGGTAGATGAAGATAAAATTCTCAGACAACTGCGACATGACTTGGAAGATGAACTTGGTGGTAAGTTGAGTACGTCTCGACATGTTAAAGTAGGCATAATGTTTCAGCGTGATACCGCAGAAGAGCAGCGACACGATACCTAGACAATGATTAGACTTATCCACGGCATACCGAATGAGGGAATCTTACCAGAAGCGTGAATACTATGTGAAAAGAAATAGGTGGCATATGCGATCAAGATAATCAAACAGCTTTCAATCTTGGGGAATCTTCGCACATAGGTAAACTTGAGCAGAAGAGCCGTGCCAATGCCGACGATCATACCGATGAGCATACTGCCAAAGAAGATGAGCAAGAACATGCCGATACCATCAAAGAAGCTAATAATGCCGTAGTTGGCCTTGCCCTCGCTCTTCTTGATATATTGCGCGGTTTCGAAAATGACAATGGCAATGGCGTCATTGAGAATGGATTCGCCAAAGATGATGGTGTAGAGCTTAGGGTCGACCTTGTATGTGTTGAAAATGGCCAGAATGGTAACGGGGTCAGTGGCAGAAAGGGTTGCGCCGACGGAGATGGCATCGACCAGACTCAATTTCAAGGACCCAGGGACCAAGTTGAATACCCACAAGATCAGCCCTATGACCATGGCGGAAAGAAAGGTACCGGCGAATGCAAACGTCAGGATAGTACCGATATTGCGGAAGAAATTGGCCTGGTGCAGCTCGTATCCGGACGATAAAATAATGGGAGGTAGGAGTAGGTTGAAGAAGATCTGGTAGTCGAAGCTGATGAGGTTTCGGATGGAGTCGCCCGAGCTGATGAGTAGGATAAGGCCAACCACCATTCCTACGAAGCCGACAACGTTAGCGCAAGCCTTTTGGTCTGGAAGAAGAGTATCAGACCTGCAAAGATAGAAATGACTGTCTCGTGGATAGCCGTCACCTTCTTCTGCTGGAGAAAGTAGCTTGTAAAGAAGGCGATGATGAGCAGCATGATGGAGATGAAGATGGCTCTGGCTGCGAAGAATTCCTTTTCGCCAACATCATCTGGATATAGCCAACTGTCAGCAATCTGTTCCCTCTTTTTCTTTTTCCTTGCCCATCTTTCCTTATGTTCCCTCTCTTAATCTTCTTATTCATTGCGGGAGATGTTACCTTCGGGATCGCCCTCTTCTTCTTCTCGCCCTACATGTCGAAATGGTCAGCATTTCCAAAGCAGCGAATTACAAACAGCGCGATAGTCTCGCCAGACGTACGTAACAGCTGGAAGCCCAAATTGGCCAGCTCGTGGGCGGCCATGGCGGCCATGGTGGCCATGGCGTGCAATGTCGAGGTCCGATGCGGACACGATCGAGGTGGGATTCGGATTCGTTAGATGGAAATGGTGGAGCATGCGCGAGCCTTGCGGCGCAAGCGAGACGATGCGGGCATGGAATCGCAGGCCGGAAAACAGAGTCGCGACGGGTGCAAATCGAGGGACGGACCAGCGGCGATGAGGCTGGAGTTGGCGGAGGAGAATTGCAGTGCTCGGGCTAGGAATCCAGCGAGGACTGTGTGAACATGTGCCAAGTCCAAGTCCGGAGTTTGGCTACACTGCGGTTGTTTATTGCAGTACAGTAATACCGTGTTATGCAGGTGCCTGGGTTGATAGCGATCTAGTAGCGCTCTAAGCCCTGTAATTGGGCGTGCTAGTGGATCGCTGATGACGAGGCCGCAACCAGGACATGCATGTACACACTCTGTACTTTACGGAGTAGGCTGCCGGCAATATGGGCACTATTGAATACTAATCCCGTCAATACAGATGAATAGAAAAACAAGACAGTCAGAAGAGATCGAAATTGATGCCGCGTGGCCTCATCACTCGTTAGCCATTCTGCAGGGCAGGGCACCAATTACAAAGCATCCCAGTGGTTCAACGTGCTACAAGTGTCAGGGCCAAGACGGGAAGACGGAAGACGGAGGATGGATCGCCGTCCGTGTCATTTTATCGCTGCAGGGCGAGTTGCCGTCAGTCCTTGCAATGTACTTGTAGTTGAGGCCAAAGAAATCGCTGAATTGTTTACAATCCTCTTCATATAAATGCGGTTTGACGTGAGTGAGTATTATCAGGTCTGATGAGGGGAAATATGTATACTTGGCACGGGTTATTTCTTACACGGCAGACTTGGCGAAGACATCGACCAACATGATGCAGACTTTAGCGGTGACTTGAGTTCTAACGGTTGTCTCATATCATCTCCCCTAGTTTCTATCAGTCTGATATGAGCTTATTGGTTCAACTAATGTATATGAGAATTCAACAACAACTCTTACAATCAAACCAGCCCATCTTCCAGCGTCTCTCTTTGGCGGGGCTCTTCGGGGCAGCAGCGCGGGGTGGGGAGAAGCTCTCCGGGGGCGGCTCGCTAGAACAAAGACGGCCTTTCACCGGCCTCTGGTCCTCCCCATAAGCACATGCATCGTCCATGATCCATGAACCAGCACCAATCCCCTAACCACTCCACGACCGGCTACTTTGCGAATCTCGGCTCTACACGCCATATGATATGATATAGAGCCGACAATGTACCACCTTGCCAAGGGCCTCTACCTCCTCGCAACAAGCAAAGAAGGTGAGCACAGCGCAGCACAGCACAGCCTGGTCTCGTCTCGTCTCTCTCCTCCACAGCTAACCAAGACTCCCCCAGAATACTCCGTCATCCTCCTCGGCCTCGACAATGCCGGCAAGACGACTTTCCACGAGCAGGTCAAATCCATGTACCTCCCCAATGCCCCCGAACCAAAGCTCAAGACCGTCCCCACCGTCGGCCAGAACGTCTCGACGATAACCCTGCCCGACATGTACCTCAAGCTCTGGGACGTCGGCGGCCAGCACTCCCTCCGCAAGCTGTGGCAGAGCTACTACGCCAGCTGCCACGCCATCGTCTTCATCATCGACAGCACGGACATTGGCGACGGCGACCTGGCGCACGAGAACACGGGCCGGCTGGACGAGTGCAGACTCGTGCTGGAAGACGTGCTGCAGCACTCGGAGACGGAGGGCGTGCCGCTCCTGATATTGGCGAATAAGCAGGATAGAGAGGACTGTGTCGAGACGATACGAATCAAGGAGGGACTTGTGAAGCGGGTTATGGAGGGCGAGAAGGGCGCTGCTATTCGCGACTCGCGCGTGTTGGCTATGAGTGCGCTGACGGGCGAGGGTGTGCGGGAAGCAATCGACTGGGTGCGTTCGAGAGTCCAGTGGAACAAGGAGTCACGGCCACCTGTCATGAGGTAGCCGTCGAACGATCGGATGCGCAAAGCGTTGTATATGGGTTACAGACAAAACGAGCGTCGAGTGGTGTTCTGAGGCGTTTTCGGTTGGATAGATATGGGTCGCTTTTGCTCTTTCATCTGGTTACGAGCAAGCGAAAGCTGAATGTAATCCATCAGCGAAATTGTATTCTTTGTAATTTTGTAATCCATTAGAGGGAGAATCCATTATCGGGGTATCATGCATTTTGTTTCCTGATTTTTTTATCCTTCTTAGTTGTTAACATATAGGTAGATCACATTAATTGCCCCCTTTGGCATTTTGTCTTCATCTTTCATTCTCCGCAGACAGCTCAGCCATCAGGCCACCCTTGTCTCTCCTCTTGGCATCTTCCGCCAGTTTCCTGTCCACCAAGTCCGTAAACTCTTTCACTTTTGCCAAAGCCATCTGAGCACACTGTATGATCAACGTAGCCTCTACAGGCTTGCCTCCGAGCTTTGAAATTTGACATATCTCGCCGTGCTTGTTCAGACTGAATGTGCAACTTCCCACCCGCAGCTGTTCCTCCAGCCATGTAGTGTCCACCAAGACTATCTCGCCGTCCTCGCCAAAGAAGTCAAACGTCGTGCAGAATGGAGAATGCAGCCAGCTCAGCGGCACGGGCTCACGCTCCGCAGGTGTGTAGATGGTGAGCGTCTCGCCTTCCATGCTGGTATCGGGCTTTCGAAAGTGCCTCAGCGCAGCCACAACGGCGAAGCATGAGCTGTCGATGAGGTTGCCATCGGCGGATAGAACGTGGAGATCGACTCTGACGGACCAGCACTTTTGCCCGGCGACGAGGCAGAGCGACTCCGTATCCAGGGCTCCCGATCTTCGGATGGTCTTTTCGAGGAGCCTGGCGAGCAAGACTTCGGTTTCAGTTGGCCGGTTGACTTCAAACGAAGGGGCCACCATGGGGCCGAGCTCTGAAGTGATTTGAAAGATGCCATCAAAGGGCCGATCAGGGAACGGGACTGTGACTTCTGCTGATACTTTGGCCAGTACTCTGTGCATAGAATGTTAGGAATGGCGGTTCTAGCTTTACATAGCAGTGTGAGATATATCGGATATGAATTGAACCTGCCTTGTCTTCCCCAGTTTTACATCTGCCACTCCATAATCATCGCCAAAGCTGAGTTCCAGAGATCTGAATTGGTCGAGTTTTCGGCCGTCTAATCTCAACCCTTCGCTGATAGCCTGGAGGGTAAAAGTTCGCTCGCTTAATGACGGTTCTGCTTCTCTAGGCATGATGAATTAATATTTTGTGATTTTTTAGAGAAAAGAAAAACCAAGCAATTTGCTTTTCTGTCTCTCTCCAAGAGTGAGTTTGATGGTATGAAGCTCTCAGTGAGAGTGCAGAACGCCACTGAAAAATTCTGCCGGGCGGTGTGCATAAAGTTGCATGCATCTAAGCTTGTGCCGCGACTTTGATCAACGACACACGCGCCAGGCTATTACTGATTCTTCATTCTATTTCAATCTGCTGCTTCAGCGTCTTTTGTTCTGCATATCTTGACAAGATGACTACCGCTCATAGACCTACTTTCGATCCCGTAAGAAACCACCTCTCTGGATGCAAATGACATCGACAATGCTAATCCCAACTCTTAGGCTCGTGGCAAAGAGGCCCTACGAGGCCCTGCCTACCACCAGCGACTCCTACCAGCACACACCCAGCTCAAGTACCGAAAGGCAGGACAAGGCGGCGATGCCGACGAAGAGCCCACGCGCGACCTCGCTGCGGAACTTCTTGCAGCTGAGGCAGCCCACTTCAAGAAGAAGAACGGCGGCGTCTTGGCCCCTGAGGATGACGAAGAGGGAGATGTGGAAATGACTTCCGCCCGAGGAGAGAAGAGGTCGCATTCTGCCAACGGCGAAGAAGAAGAGGACCTCGAGGCGAAACGAAGGAGGATATTGGAGGAGAGCAGAGATATCGACGCAGATGACGACAGCGAAGAGGAGGAAGATAGCGACGAGGACGAGGACAGCGATGACGACGAAGATGCCGAGCTGCAACGAGAACTGGAGAGAGTACGGAGGGAGCGTGAGGAGAAGAAGAAGAAAGAGGAGGAAGAACGAGCGAGAGAAGAGCAAGAGGCTCGAGAAAGAGACATTGCGCTCGGCAACCCTCTCCTCAACAAGCAAGATTTCACGATGAAGCGCCGATGGGACGATGACGTCGTGTTTAAGAATCAGGCCAGAGGGACGGAAGACAAGAACAAGAAGAAGGAGTTTGTGAATGTGAGTTTTTCTGCTACACTTATCTGTTTAAGTTTGTCACTAACAATTTCCTCCCTCAGGATATGCTACGTTCTGATTTCCATAGACGGTTCATGAGCAAATACGTTCGGTAATGATGGGAGCGGTTCGGCAATATTCAGGATTAGCGACGGGCAAGATTTTTCTATTTTTTCTATTTCTTTTTCTTCTAGAGAAGGATAGACGCCATCATCATAATGAATCACAAAGCCTTCATGGCGACATTACATCTCTTCCATCCATTGCCATCACATGCTCCCCCTCAATGCTTCTCTTCCGCAAGCAGCCTTCCCTCCATCTCTTCAAAGGCTCCCAAAACCTTGCCATACTTTTGATATGTGCCCTCGCGATATCCAATATCCACCTTCTCAATTGAACCCTCCTCCGTCCATCGCTTGCCAATCAGCTCGTCAAACGTCTCGCCATCGTTCCGCTCCAGAGCCCAGCACGCTTTGTACGCACCTCCTAGGGCGCAAGCATTACCTCCGACATCGAGTTTATACACGCCGTCTGCGCCGCCGAGAACGTCGCCCAATACTCGTGTGATGGCTGGGTTCAGGGATCCGCCGCCTACGAGGTAGATGCGACGGGGTTGTGCGGGGAGGCCGTCGCGTGGGCTGTGGACAAGTTTTTGTGAGCGGAGACGCATGGAAAGAGCTTGAGATTCGACAATGGCACGAGCATCGGCTTCCTTGGACCAGCCTTCCGGGGATTCCTTCAAGTCGGTGCCGTCGCCATTGCAGGTGAAACGCCAGGTTCCAGCACGGATATTAGGCACCGTCTCTCGGAGGTAAAAGTACAGGCCAATCTTTGCTCGGTCACCCTCACTGTCCACGCCCAGGGGCTTCGTTTCCAGCACGGCCTTGTTGAAGTTCTCCCAACCCGTTGCGCCGCCTTCAGGCTTGGGCAGTGTGTCACGGACTTTTTCACGGGCAAGGCCGCCGTTTTTATAGCACAGCATAAACATGTAGTTACCAGGTGTTGTAGGGTGGTTGAAAAAGTGATACGACTCATCCGGCTTATACGTAGGCGTGTTCATAAGAAAAGTCGTTGACGTGCCAAGCGAGACGATGGCATCAAGAGGACGCAAGGGAAGCGCAAGGATAGTGGCCGGGTTATCACCAGTAAAGGAGACGATCTGGCAATCCGTGCCGAAGCCGTACTTGTTGACGAAGTAGGACGAAATGGAGCCCATAGAGCCACCGCCATCCATACGAGGCTCGCCGAGTTTCTGGCGTAGATCGGCCACACCGGCCGGTCCGGCGGAGAGGGCCAGCAGACGCTCGCTCCAGGTCTGGTTGGGGATGTCCCAGAGGTTCATGCCGCAGACGTCGCTGACGTCGAGGGGGGCGATGGCGCCCATGAGCACGGAGGCGAGCCATGAGGAGACGAGGGAGATTCGCTTTGAGTTTGCGTAGACTTCTGGCAGGACTCGTCTGATTCTCATGATTTGGAGCCCGGTGAATCTCTGTTTACAATCAGCCTCACATGACGACCCACGGATAGAAGGGGGAGAGAGAACATGACACAGCTTACATGATGGGCACCGCTGCCCGTAACCTCAGCCAACGTCTCCCTATTTCCCAGCTCGGCATCAAAAGCAACCAACTCATCCTGCGTGCTATGATCCTGCCAATTCGGCGCAAACTCATGCGCCAGCGCCTTATCCAACTGCTCAACCAGCGATTTGCTTGCATCCAACCCACTCAACAATTCCTCCGCACTCGCACTCCAAAACACACTCCCATGCTGCTGGCCAGAACCGCTGATACCTTTAATGCGGCTCATGGGCACGGGCATCGCCTTGCTCAGACGCTCCAGCACCAGGTCGAGCGACTCGAGCCAGAGGGCGACGGGGGCAAACACCTCGCCCGTCTGCTCGCGCACGTGGACGCCCTTGTGGATGCCATACTTGGGGCCAAAGTCTTGGTCAAAGTCGACTTTGGCTTCGGCGACGCCTTTGAGGTTGGAGTTGACGACGATGGCTGGGCGGATGGTGTTAGTTTGCGGCCTTTTGAACGGTGTTTTAATGTTCTCATTCGGGAGGTGACGAACCCTTGAGTTGCTGGGTAGAAAGGTCAAAGCCCAGGTAAAGGGGCCCGTTGTCGGCACTCATGGTCAAAAAATCGATGTCGTTCAAACTCCCGTATGTTGCTTATCCAATGCTTCGTCGTTTGGTTCCTCACCACCTATGCACTTATGTCTTTGTACAAGATCTCGTAGTGATGAGGGGTCTATAAATGGTTATAATATAGCTCAGACCTTTCAATATCGCCAAGCAATTCACCACGAGCTAAAAGCAGAGAGCTACACCCTTTCAACAATTCAAATTAAGCTTGAAAAGCGTTTAAACGGGCTTTGGCCCAGCTTTATGGGAAGCGACGAAAGCTGTCAGACGTAATAGTTACACCACCCCAAAGCTGCCCTGACATACGCGCGCTTAAACAAAATTCCCCATATATGCCTGGAAATAGTTCCATTCTTCTAGTTTTCTCGGGCGATTAGGCTAAAGTACATGGAGTAAGGATTTGCGGATGGGCATGACACAATTTAGCCACCTTGGACTACACCGCGATCCTCTTTTTTTATCTTTTTTTTCTCAGCTTTGGTTAATCATGGGATTGAATCATCTTTGAGCCATGGTCGAAAGGTGCTTGGGGAGAGGAGATGGGGATGTGGATTATAGAGGGGTTCATCATATCAGCAATTTAGCCTAAATACAGTCTTGTTACTGCTACTTTATGGCGCTGCTAGCAAGCGGAATCTTGGCTCATGAGCCGATGTATACAGTACTTGGGTCAAGGACGATGCTATATTGCTCTTGGCCATCCACAATGCTTCGTACTCGATCTTACTTCTCTTCTCAAGTAAGGAATGCCATGCAATAGGGGCATGCAGATAAGCTTGAGCAATTGGACATATATAGAGTGTCATCATTCATCTAAAATCTCTTCATTCACCCCATTACCTTTACATGCACCAATTTGAGCACTACTTCCACTAACCCTGGTCACGAACCATCAGCATCATCAGACGACCAAGATAACGGCCTGACTGCGGAGCCGGAACCAGACCCGGAGCAATGCCGGAGCAAGGGACTACGGAATATTCGCATGAGATCGGAGCCGGGGCCTTTGCGGGCCTTGGCGAAGCAATAGCCGTGTGTAAATCAAGTCTAGTACTACCTTGACCCTATCTACCTAGTCTAGGATTTATACAGAAAAATAGAAATCAATGCCAAAGGAAACAAGGTTGCTGCCGTCTCTAATGTTTGTGCTTGTGGTCGTGATCGTGCTCTTCCTCCTCTTGCTCTGATTCTTCCGAGACACTTGCCCGGGCGCTGCCTGGGATGAATTCGTCGAATCGCTTGTTGACCTCTGCATCTCGCGATACAAAACGCACGCGGATTCGCTTCACGCCGCGCACCTTGCCTCCCACCTGAGTGCGCACCGCATCTTCCAGGTCCTTCACGTCGTCGACTGTCCATGCGCCGGGCACTGCCATCTCCAGATCGACCAGGTAATTGGGGCCAGACTTGGTCCCGGTGATATCCCGCAGTTCGGCTCGGTGGCCTTCGCTGACGTTTGCAATTGCTCGATGCGCGTGCTTGCGAATTGATGCCTTGACTTCGTCATCGAGGCTTTGGTCGATTAGCTCCAGGAAGGCGGATTTCGTGTTACCCAGGCCGGCATGGAGGACCATGGCAGAAATCAGGAGACCGCCGACGGGATCCAGCCAGGCGGCGTTTTCAATGACATTGGCCCCGACAATCGCAAAGAGCGTCACGATACCCGTCAAGCTGTCGATGCGGTGGTGGATGGCGTTGGAGGCGAGGACAGACGACTTGCGTTCGCGCGCAACCTTCATGGCTGTAGAAATCGCGTGTTAGAAGACAGGTTCACTACAGAGGGGGAGGGATAGATCGCAATTAGTCCACATACTGGCTTGGTATAACCATTCCTTGATCAAAATGGTGCCCGCTGCCAGCCAGGCGGCGTGTAAGCTGGGGATGCCGAGATCCGCGTGACTGTGCGAGTGAGAGTGTCCATGTCCATGCCCGACGTGTTCCAACACATGATGCGCAGCTTCCGGATTCCAATGGCCATAAAGGGTCACAGCGCTCTCGAAGCCCATGTAGAAGCCGCCCACAATCAGCATGCCCGACACGCCGAGCGCGCCCAGGCTCTCAACCTTGCCAAAGCCCAGGGGAAATCGGTCGGTCGGCGATTTAAGGCTCCACGACACCGTGGCAAGGGTCAGGATGTCCGAGGCCAGATCGGCGATGCTGTGCCATGCGTCAGCAATCATGGCCTTGGAGTTGAAGGCCCAGCCGCCGATGAACTTTGCAATGGCCATGCTGAGGTTGCTGAGCAGGCCGATGCGGGTGATGCGCACGCCGGGGTCGTTCTTGTCCGTCGACATCAGGAAGGTGTTGTCGTGGTGATGGTGATGGCCAAACAAGCCGTGGCTGTGGCCGTGACCGTGATCGTGTCCATGGTCGTGATCGTGATCGTGGTCGTGGTTGTGCTGGTCGCGTGCCTGGCGAGCGGCGCCCATGATGAAGGGCAGCGAGCGGATGCGGCCGCGGAAGACGGGGCAGATGTGAAGCACGGCGCTGCGAGAGGTCAAGGTGTCGGCCAGGGCAAGATGGCAATTGGACGAGGCCGACAGCGAGAAGGGCGGCACAATCGGGGGCGAGGACAGCGTTTGTAGCAGCCGGCGCGAGGGTTCAATGCGATGTGTCCTCTTGAGCTGGTGCTGGCTAAATGTGGTGGACGAGACCGTGCCTGGCGGATATAATTTGAGACTGGCAGCCCCGGACCAGCGCACGGCCAGGCCCGTGGAGCGCCTGGCCTGGGCAGACATACAGCGTCTGTTTCAGCCCGTGAGCCGCGCAAGGGACTGGGAATGCTGAGGGAGAGGAACCTGGAGGATGCGCCGGAGACAATGGCGGCTCTCTACGGGACTATCGGCCAGCTGGATGCAGACATGAGAGTTTTCCTAACGTCTCTTGCTCCAGGGCCCGGATTGCGCTGCATTGCGTGCGGCTGGGGAGTTGCGCGAAAAGAAGTTGAAGAGCGGGAGAAATGACCGGGTCCGTGGTCCGGAGACCGAGTTCGCCGGTCAGGCCACTGCAACTGAACTGCTGCAGGACTGATCAACAGGTGCTGCATCGGGATGGATTGATGGATTTGGTGGATGTACCTCGGGGCTTAGTTCCGATGTTGGGGGCTGCTGAGGATCATCTTCAGGCGGCTCCAGGCACTGTTGGTGCTGCTTGGGGCGCTGGAGATGGGCGCTGGTCCACTGGAAGCGCTGAAGGGGGTACTTCCAATCCCATCAATGGATCTTCTTGCACATCAAGGTGTCAATTCGGAACTGCCCGTTGATGTAATGGTGCGTCACTCTTTGTCAGCAGCCATGATCGGGGTGCATCAACTCCGTTGCGCCTAGATCGGACGAAGTGTTTAGATAATCACGGAGCTGGATTGATTCCATCTTTGCAGACTGGCCAGGTACTCGAATTTGCCTTCAACCAGTGAGCACTGGGAACGCATTTATTCAACCTTACTTGCCAAGCTTGCTTACACGCCGCCTACAATACGAGACTGCTAGGTGCCTGACCTTAGTAGCATCTCACGGCTACCTAACGCGAGATTGCCCTGCCCAACAAAGTATCGAGAATCAGTTCGATCGACTGCTACAACAGCATTCTCTTGGATATATCCCTCTCCCCAGGCCGAAAAAAAACCTGTCTCCACGACATTCAGGCCAATTGGCACCAACAAATCCCAATGAGGAAACCGTTGATGCGAATCCCTTATACTGACATCCTCCCGTCGCCAACAATCATCCCTGCCTCGGCTCATTCTCTTCAAGGTGCCCTCGCCGCCCTCCACAACTTCTTCGCAGCGCCGCCACCTAATCAGCTGCCTCACTCTACCGTTGTTCTCACTGGCGCCGGACTGTCGGTGGCATCTGGGCTGGCAGACTACCGAGGCCCCAATGGCACGTATCGAGTGAACAAGACGTATCGTCCCATCTACTACAACGAGTTTGTACAGAATCACGAGGCTCGCAAGAGGTATTGGGCTAGGAGTTTTCTTGGATGGTCTAGTCTTCTCAAGGCAAAGCCCAATTCCGGGCATTTTGCAATCAGAGATTTGGGACAGTTGGGCTTAATAAGTGCTGTCATTACGCAGAATGTCGATTCCTTTCACCCTATAGCCCATCCCCAAATCCCCTCGCTCGAACTCCATGGCTATCTGAGGTCAACCAAGTGTACTACCTGCCACACTGAATATTCACGCGAAGAGTTCCAGCATCACCTTGCCCGGCTGAACCCTCGCTGGGCAGCTCTTCTGGAAGAGGCGCTGGCATCGGGAGCTCTCGACACAGAGGATCCTGAGGAAAAGAAATTCAGAGGGTTGAAAGTCAACCCCGATGGCGATGTTGACTTTCCCGATGCACCTTATACCACGTTTAGGTACCCTCCCTGTCCTCGATGCTTGGCCGACCCACCTATCAAGGCAGAAGGCTACAGACACACAGTAAGGGCCGACAGTGACGGTGCCTTCATTCTTCCAAGCTCAGCTGGTGTGTTGAAGCCAAATGTTGTCATGTTTGGCGAGAATATTCCCACCCACGTCCGAACTGCGGCCGAGGATGCCGTCGATAACGCCGGCAAACTTCTTGTCCTCGGGACATCGCTTGCCACCTATTCGGCATGGAGATTGGCTAAAAGAGCCAAAGAGAGGGGCATGCCCATCGCCATCGTCAACATGGGTGGCGTGAGGGGGGAAGACCAATTCTTTGAAGATGTAGATCCTAAGCAGGCCGGCGAACGAGCCGTCAGGGTTGAGGTGTCGACAGACGATCTTCTCCCAACTCTGGTATCTCAGCTTCGCCAGAGGCTAGCATCTAGCCCGCATCCTCACGATACCGCACTGCCTAACGATCTGCGAGAAAATTCGTCCATCTTCAAGGATATGCTCTCTTAGACATCTGTAGATAATAATTCGCTGCATCATAGACCATGATTCAGAAGAAGTTTCCGAAACTGGCCGTCTTCGTCTTCACAGGAGCTTCGGGTTGGACCTGCTGAGCGCTGCTTTCGAGTTGGCTCTTCATCTTCGCCTGAGATTCCGTCTGCTTCTGCTTGGGTTGCTTCTCGGGGTTCCGGGAGGCCTCGTCGCGCTCAATGGCTTGCAGCACTTGAATCATATGTCAGCCACCTGACTGTAATACACAGATAGAGCCGTTGCCGAGATTACTCACCCTCTTCCCATTCTGTTTCTTTCTGAGCATCTCCGGTTCCCAAAAGCTTTTCTACATCTACGTCCTCTCCATTCTGTATCCGCTGGACCACTTCTCGGAGCTGGGCAATCCTTAGAGCCGACTGTCGCATGTACCGCTCTGTTTGATTCCGCAGCGCAATCATCTGAATTGACATGGATCCGATGAACAGGAACATGACAATGAAATAGGTGGCCGGGTTCCATTCCTTCTTCGCCTTGGCCTTCAGCTTGTTGCGGTTCGCCTTGCGCATCGGCTTAGGTATAAGAGACCTCCAAAAAGATCCTTCCACGACGGTGTATGGCGCTGTGCTGGAAAATCGCAGTCCGAGGCTTGCACGTGCAACGTTGTTTGCACCAATGGCCGCCATGCTTTGCCTGCCGGCGTGCAGCAAAAGCCGTTGAGCCATCATTGTCGAATTCGTGCCTGGTTTTTTTCTGCGGAGTTTGGCGCTCAGGCTCTTCTATGCAGTCGGTTGAAGGTTTTCTAGAACCCGGCAAATCGTAGTCGGATCTCCGAAATGGCGCTTGTCCCGGCCCAGTTGCCCTAGACAACCCCCGATATTTACCCGTGACAGCTCTAGCCCAGCATCCTTGCTCTCTAGCACATTGAAGATTGATTACCACATTAGGCTCGTGCACTCATTTGTATAATCAGCTTCACGCCGCAAGGCAGAATCTATTTTGGATTGGCTTTTGGGACATTGAGATGATATGATTAACACCTCCGGGCGGAAAGAACACTCTAGATGGCTTCATTACAGGCAAAGGTCGACGCCGTCAAGGCAGCCGTTTCGTCAACATCGAGCTGCACGCCCGCCGCCGTAGTAACACTCAAAGAACTTTTGCTGCCAGAACCCGAATCGCAACCGCCGAGACCAAAATCACGATCCACAAAGGCCGGAACCGCGACGAGAACAAAAAGCAGCGCTGGGTCGGATGGCGAGAGTCTGAGCTCACGGGAAAGAGCTGCTTTGGCAACGCACATCATCAATGTCACCCTCAAAACGTTGTCAGAGGCCGCAAAGCCTCTACCTTCCTCTACCCAGTCGAAACAAAACGGCGATCTTCGAGAAGATGCGGGGAGACAGTCATCACGAAGATCCTCATCCTCACCGCTATCTCCTGCGCAACCTAGAGCCCTCAATCGACTTGCTACGTCCGCCAATGTCGAATCGAACCAGACGAAATCACAAGCGCCCACCCAGTCGACCGGATGTCTTGCCACGGTAGAGTGTGCGCGCATTGCCTTCTCTGCACTTCGAGCTATCAAAGGCCCAACAAAACCGGACGAAGCAGACTTTCAGCTGGAGACGGGCATGTCAGCGCTGACAGGGAAGTTGCTGGCTTTGGGGATGCATGACCAAGCTTTGAAAGAGCTGAGAGTGCTGAAGCGAAGGCTGGACAGCATAATCAATGGGGCACAATCAAGCAGCGCGAAATCGGGATCTGAAATCACAACCACCACATCAGCAATTGCCGACTTGTTGAATTTCAATGGCTCCATCCCGAAGCAAAGCCTTGCCACCATCACAGGATACCAGATGCAGGTTCTAAAGCTAATTGCGGCGACAAAGAAGCCTTCTCACATAGAAGTCATCATGCCCTACCTCGCCGATTCGTATGCCTCGTCTCCGTTCAATTTACTGTCTGCTATGGCCAGGGAGGGGCCAAAAGAGGCCGCAAAGTCAGCACGCCAAATGGCATCCCTATCCCAAGTTCTCCTTTCGCTTGCGCCCAGCATCTCCAGCCAGGAGGACGCAGTCGCTACCGAGCCACGACTTAGCTCATCCCCCGATGTTGCTTTCGAACTACAATCTCTAGCTTTCCGGATCCAACTCAAGTGGTGGAAATTGGCTGGTCACAAAGGAAATATCGATAATGATCTGGTCTCTCCTTTCTCTCGCTGTTTACGAGCGTATACCCGACGCCAAAAACTAGACAAAGGCTCCGTCTACCAAACAGCCTCCGAATCATACGACACCATAATGCAGCTTATTCATGCCCAAAAATATCGTCCAGCAACCTCATTCGACTCTCCTCTAGCATCGATACATCAGATTTTAGGATCCGCAGCTCAGGCTGAACGCCGATATACCGAAGCGCACCGATGGTTCCAGGAATTGAAGAGCTCACTAACCCCGGGGCAGGACTCCTCTGTTCTCAGATGCTCCGTCTCAGCGCGTCTCCTTGCCGTAGCCTTGAAGAAGGCCGATATGGATCATACTATTGAGCCTCTGCTCTGTGAGGTCATCGAAGGCCTAGATGGCAGCCTCAGTGGAACAATTGCAGAGTTGAATGAACTTCTCGAAAGCTTGTCGCTTGCAAGGCGCTCCGTCGTCGGCCTCCTAATGACATGCTTAGGGCCGAAGGCAGCAGAAAGCACCGTTCCAAGCGACCTAGTAAACCATCTAAAAACGTTTGTTCTCAAATATCCACGATTTGTTCGCCGATGGACAGGGCTACCACCAAACAAAGATGCATCGTCTAAGCAAGTTCTTCAATTCGATCAGCGACGACAGCTAATTGCACAATCCATAGGACAGACTCTCGATGCTACCCTAATGGTTATCAAATGCGACATCCAGTCAGATGCGAGCGGGTGGCAAGCTATCGATGATGTCCTTCAACATTGTGTCTCACTACTCGATTGCATGAATGCTTCGACTTTATCCACCACCAAGATAGACAACCTTGGCACCTACGCCGTCAAGATTTCAAGTCTTTACTTTTCCATCTTTTCGCAACTTCGGAAGAAATCTGATCGATCTAAAGAAGAGAATAAGCATTTCCTACGGGCCTTGCATCGATCAATTGACGTGGTTAAGGACTGTACTGAAGAAGAAAAGGAGAAGGCGCAGCTATCGACAAAGATTGAGATGTTTGCTGATTTGTGCAAATCTTCTGGCAGGACTGAGGATGCCGTGCAAACGCTGCGATACATTTGCTCTAGTATGGCTGAGAACGGCGTTTTGGCCGATGTTGCCGCTGCCCTCGATACACAGTCTCCAAGTCTCGTATGGAGCATGAACGACAAAGTATCTCTCATGTCACGCACTCTGCGCTCCATGTCTAAAATTGACAGTTCGTGGAACGAGTGGACTTTTCCCCTCCCAGAGGCCGAGCGTGCTGCGGTTTTGGAGCATATGATGCGTGTTAGTCCTGCTAGCTCTTCTTCGTCATCACAGCCTCTTGGTCTTTACGATGCAGGAGTGGCTGCTTTGCTTCGCATATACACACTAGAAAAGTATCCGGTGCGCCGACTCCGCGCGTTGTTGCATCTCTGCTACCAGAATCTTGGAGAGGAGGAGCAGCTTGCCAAAATCCTTTCTCTGGCCGAGGAAACATGGGAGTATATGCAAACCGAAGGCAACGGGGAGGATACTTCGTTAGCCCACTTCATTCCCCATATGCAGGCTTATTGCACCTCTATCGGTGCTTTGATACGCGTTGATAGATCAATGTCGACGCTAATCAACGAGGCAATCGATTCCTGGAAGTCCATGATTGGGACTTGTCAGACGCAAGACGAGCTATTTACCATAATAGACGACCCTCAGGGCCTCCTCGATCATCTCCATTCATTGCACCAGCTTGCGGGCCTTAAAGGAGAGACGCGTCTCCAGCTTGCCATTTCGGAGCTCAACATCTCCTTGTCAAGAGTATTCGATGGATCTACAGAAGGCAGTGGTGATGGACTAGTCCTCAGCCATAGTCAGCTGGCAGCGCAATACGTCAACATCGGGCTCTATCCTCAAGCTCTAAAGACCATAGTACAGACTCAAGAGCTTCTCAGTCGCTATGATGGGCTGTCGCACCAAGTTCTTGCCGAATTTTATCTTTCCCAGGCAGAGTACCACACCGGTATTGGCGACATGGACACTGCGTAAGCATATCTTTGAGTATTATGCATGTATTAAAAAGAACGGAAAAGCTAACAGTTTACAGATTCGATTGCCTATCCAAAGCTAGTAAGATTTGCAATAGTCCGTATTCCTCTTGGGCTCGAAGCAAGTCTCACGCCTCGATGGTCATATCTCTCACCTCACTGTTGCAATCCATTGTTACTCTTCAAGCTGGAGATATACAAGAGGCCCTTTCACTTGTGAAAACGAGCGTTCGCATGCTTACTCACAATTGGACCAAGCTGGAAGCAGCACTAGAAGCCGACCAAAAAAGCGTCGACATGAGCCTTTCAGACATTAATAACAGTAGTACTGATTTAACATCGTCAAAAGGAAAGGTGGCTGGTCCTCGGTTCTGGACTCTGGCCAGTCCGCTTATTCGAAGCCTTTTACACATCTCTTCAGTCTACGCCCATATCGGCATGTTTCAGGAAACAGTCTATTATGCCGAGTCTGCTTGGAAGATTGCAGAGAGCACTCAATCCTCGCTCTACAAAGCACAAGTGGCTATCTGGACCGGATCAGTCTACCTCAAAGCCGGAAAGCTTCCCAAGGCACTCACCACTTTTCAGGAAGCAGAAGAACAGCTACCGCGTGATACCTGTTCAGCTCGTGTTCGCTTTGCTCGTCAACTCGGAGAATTTTATTGGGAAATCGGAGAAGACGAGAAAGCTGCCGAGTTTTTGAAGATGGCTGAGGAGACTGCTCGTCTTCTCAGCTCAGCCGAGAATGAATACGACAGCGATGCCGTTGAGGAACCTGCCACTGAAGCCAGGACTAGTAGATCGACCAGATCAACAAAGGCAAAGGCATCAGCTGCCCCTAAGCCCTCTAAGCGTGTCACTGCCAAGTCCAAAGCGGCAACTGCAGCAGATATCGTACAGCTACCAAAAGACATATATTATGCCAGCCTCCACGCCGCCATCATCTTGTCACGCACTTTGGGGCTCAT
Organism: Trichoderma sp. IMV 00454; assembly: GCA_001931985.1. NCBI lineage: Eukaryota > Fungi > Ascomycota > Sordariomycetes > Hypocreales > Hypocreaceae > Trichoderma > Trichoderma sp. IMV 00454. Next base: position 107,034 of record MSJK01000138.1, read on the forward strand.
TTACCAGAAGGATTGGTCGTCGGCTCTACAAGCCCTAGAGCAGCTCAAGGATTTGCCTAAACTTGTTGGCGTGCTCTCTCAGGAACAGGTCATGATGGCAGAATCATTAATTGGTCACAGTATGGAGCAAATGATTTCTGATCCTGTCTTCTCGGTTATGCAAGACTCGACCATTTCATTCCCTGCCGTGTCCACCATGGACCTACATGCTACTGGAGTGCTCCAAAAGAATTCCAGTGATTCCGATTCCGATTCTCCTGCCTTTGCCGATGCGTTGAAAAAAGCACAAGAGCTTTTAATTGAAGCTCACGCTTCTGCACTGTCAAGCTCTGACAGCAGCATGGTTCGTCGTATCTCTGCTCTGCTTCAGAGCACCGTCATCTTCTTATCGGCGACATTGGCCTCGAAATCACTTTCAGAATCGGGGCTAGGCACAGTTGCTGTTGACATGGCTCGAAATGTGACTTGGCAACGAGAGCAGCAGACACTGGCCGGGCTGAATAACGATACGATCCCTGTTCGTGTTGCAACTCCAGTCCACAAGCCACCGACGATGGAAGCAATGGCCGACATGACCAACTTCCAGGAGAAATATGTTGACTTGATCCCGAGGAAATGGAGCGTTATCTCGATTTCTTTGAGCGATAATCGCCATGATCTGTGTATCACCAAATTTCAGGCGGGCCAGGGTCCGTTCATCTTGCGCTTGCCTTTGGAGAGGGCCAACTCTCGGGATGCTGATTCCGAGGTCTTCAATTTTGTACATGGCCGTGACGAGCTGCTGGAGCTCATCAAGCTAGCCAACGAAAGCAGTCACTCCGCGCGAGACTTTACTGCCAAAGGAGAGCGTGGTGCCTGGTGGGCTGAGCGACAGGCTCTGGATTCTCGACTGAAGAAACTCTTGGTCACTATTGAGACCACATGGCTGGGAGGATTCAAGGGCATGTTTTCCCAACATCGTAAGAATCCGGAGTTGTTGGCTCGCTTTCAAAGGGATTTCCACCAAATGCTTGACAGGATGTTGCCGTCTCGAAACAAAGCCCGCGGCAAGAAGACGACAATCAAAACTGAGACTATCACTTTGGATCCCAGGATACTCGACCTTTTCATTGGGCTGGGCGATCCGACTGAACCAGACGTCGACTTTGATGAGGCGTTGAATGATTTACTTTACTTTATTGTGGATATTCTGCAGTTCCATGGCGAGCGGAATGCTTATGATGAAATTGACTTTGACGGGATGGTTCTAGAGACGTACGATGCTCTGCGCGGTTATCACAACGCTGCCAACTCTACTGAAAGGGAGGAGGGCACGCACACTGTGCTCGTCCTCGACAAGCTCCTCCATGCCTTCCCCTGGGAGTCGATGCCCTGCATGGATGGCCTTTCTGTATCACGCGTACCATCACTAGCATGCCTTCGTCAGCTTATTCGAGAGGCTGGCAGAGATCCAACAAGAAAATCGCATGGCCACTTTGTCTCAGCGAAGGCTGGCACGTATATACTCAACCCTTCATCTGACTTGACCAATACGCAAACCTTCTTCCAGTCAGCATTTTCGAGCCTCTCATCGTGGAGCGGCATCATCAACAAGGCGCCAAAGGAGTTGGAATTCGAAAGGGCTCTCGCCACGTCTGAGATTATGGTGTACTTTGGTCACGGCAGCGGTGCTCAGTACATACGTGGCAAGACGATCCGCCGCTTGGAAAAGTGCAGACCGACGACGTTTCTCATGGGCTGTAGCTCCGCGGCCCTGACCGATGCGGGCGAGTTTGAAAGCTATGGCCCTGTTTGGAACTATATGATGGCTGGATGTCCGGCTGTCGTGGGCACGCTTTGGGATGTGACCGATCGCGACATTGACCGCTTTGCTGGCAAGACTTTTGAAGAATGGGGGCTCTTTGCTAGGGGCACGTTTGATGGGGCGACGAACAAGGGTAAAGGCAAGGCTAGGAGCTTTGCGGAGGAGATTGAGGAAGTGAGTCGCCATGAGCGCGGAGATGCTGTTCGCAACGTATCGCTCGCGGAGGCGGTGGCGACGGCGAGAAATGCGTGCCGCTTCAAGTATCTCAATGGCGCGGCAGTTGTTTTGTATGGAATTCCAGTCTATATCAAGAAGGATTAAAAGGTTTATGGGGAGAATTACGGCACGGAAAACTATTAGGGGGGAAATGGAGTCGGACGGACAACAGGGTAACTTTGTAAAAGGGTGAGGATGCGGAAGCGGATTGATATGACCTGTAATGATGGATATGAGACCACAGCGTTTGGATAATGAAAATGGCCTTACTTAGATGGTCGGGCATTTTTGGCTTGTTTGTTTTTTGGGCATAGCGGAGGGCGTATATGAATTTGGAGATGAAAGTAGAAAATGATATGATGTTATGACATTCTAGTTGAATAGGAGTTGATAATTATAAAAGATATACAATTGGAGGCCACATCAAACTCATCATACGATACCAATTTCTGAGGGCCTTTAAATCCTTCCCATCGTGAAATGAACAAAGTATAAACACCAATCAATCAATCAAAATAGCACACATCAAAACCGTTACCAAAAGAAAAGGATTGAAAGGCCGTTTCGTTTCAATTGTTTGTTCCCTTCCGTTCCTTTCCGTCCACTTCTCCATCTCCATGAAATATATCAACGACAAGGGATGAAAATAAAAGAATAAAAATAAAAAAACCAGATATGCTAGAGGCAAGGCCAATCATCAATGCTCCTCCCGCCCTCCCAAAAGACCAAAAATCGTGTTCCCTGGGTATATATATGGATATACATATGTCCGATTTGAGCCAAAAAGAAAAATATCCAAATATCCATCCTTCCCAAGCGCCATTTTTCCTTTCCAGAAATGCTCACACATATTTTTCATAATCCGACGTTGTGACCAATTTGACACAGACAGCAGTCGTTTCCGGCCCTGCCGTCTTAAAAAGAGCAAGATAAAATATACGAGTAATGAAGAACACGCCCAAAGGGCGCCTTGATATATCCTTCTCCCACAACAGTGTGCCTCGCACGAACTCTCATCCAATAGTTTCCATGGTATGTCATTACATGCCACCCTGGTGATCAGCCATAAGCATTCCTCCGTTGCTGCCAAACAAGTTCGCAAAAGGATCAACACTTCCGAAGCCCATGTCTTGACCTTCCATTTGTAAGAACCACCCGGGGGATGCGTCTTGACCAAGATACGGGTTTAGAGCATTGCCACCCATCTGATCTTGGGTGTGAGAATCGTCGCCGCTCATGTTCTCAGCCTTCATGCCTTGCTGGCCGTGAATCTGAGAATTGGGCTGAGGGTTGCTTCCAGACATGCCTCCCCAGCCGCTAGATCCGTTCATCAGGACATTCCCGGCGTCCATGGAGAAGTCTCCATAAGAGATCTGTTTGTCTAGCGAGTTCATCATGCTGTTCGACGGTTCCATGTTCATAGAAAGCAGATCTGTAGAGAAGAAATTCTGCAGTGGCACACTCTGGGGGAATTGTGCAGCATTAGCAGGGCCTAGTGGCATCATAGGGTATGTTGAATTTTGTGGTTGCGATACGGTAAGGGAGTTGAAACCAGATGGGTTGCTTGTCTGCACCCCAAGCGAGTTGGGGAATCTCGGCGGTTGTCCAGATTGTTGCTGTTGCTGCTGTTGCTGCATGGCCAATCTCATCTGGTCATGGAGGTGTTGCCCGCTCATAGCTGCCGCATGTTGCTCGTTCGTCTTCTGCGACTCCGCAACGCCCGTATTCGACACGGTTGGCTTCTTGAGGGTGCCCTTCCGTTTGGATGGTCCAGGTCGCTGCCCATCTTTGTCGTTCAGCATCGGTCCAACAGCCGTGAAGAATTCTTCAATCGATTGCAGCTCTGGCTTCTGTTCCAATGCACCATCCTCTCCCCGCTCCTTCTTCCTATATACGGCGGGATCCATATAGTCCGTGTCCGAAACTCCGTGAGGATAACGGTTGAACCAGTCAGAATATTGTAGTATCGGGGATGAAGCGGTGCTGCCGTTGTTGGGGCCTCCCGTGCGGGCTGCATCGAGGGCATTGCGAAACTGGATGCGAATGTTTTCTACCATCCAGTGGAACATGCCCCAATATTTCATCATGTTGCGCAGGAATCTCACGTTCACGCTGGAATTAGCCTCTGCGGTAGCTTTCATTGCCGGGTTCCCAGAAAAGATGCCGGTGATATGAATGGTGGCCGAGGAGAAGGCGCAGTACCCAGCAAAAGGCGTCGATATGCTACACTGCACCTCTTCAGCGTCTCTTATCAGGTCTGATATCCTGTTAGCCGCCGCAAAAGTATTGACGCTGGCTCGTGGGATGAAGTCATCTGGTGCCTCCTCGCCAACACGGTCTTGGGAGAAGGAAACAGCGGCTTGGTGAAGAAAGAGCAAGTTTTGCTGGATGGCCATGTGGAGGTACAGGAGATGCTTTGCTGTGCTCTCTGCTCGGTGAATTTCCAGAGCTTCGCGGGTACACTGAAGGTTTTCGGGAAGTGTACGCAGTAGCTCCTCAGTGTCCCGCACCAGTTTAGCATACTCGGAGTCTTTGTTCCACATCGGATATGGATCCTGCTCTCTGCCACCCTGGTTCAAGTAAGTAACGACACGGCCCCAAATGGACACGCATCGAATAGTATAGGCAGATGGCCCCATGTTGTCACGAGGATTATCCACCTCGCCTTGTTCGGACATGTTAGTCTCGGGGACGCTGCCATCCAGGAATTCTGTCTGAGCGGGCATATCAAACTGGAAATATTTCTCAGCAACGGGAAGGGGGATTTTGATGGTTTCTTCTTTGATGAAGACTGGGCGGTCTGTGCCGGACGAGTTGAATCGATCCATCATGAAGCAAGCCCACATGACACGACGACGAATTTCACGGTCAATGAAGCTCAGCTTGACCTTCTTACTCCGCGACTGCGGATCGTACTCCAAATCTTTGTGCAGGTGAAGAGCAAAGGCCATGCGAATGGCCTGCCCACCCAGGGCCCAGGCGCGGCCGCCGTGACATGTTCCGAATTCGTGCATTCCCAAGATGAGAAGACAAGTCAGTATCGTTATATTAGGCCAGTCGTATCGTTTGGTGCAGATGTCTCTGGCATGAGAGGCCCACTCCTCTCCACGCATGAACTGCTTGGTAGTCGAGTTGAATTTTGGGCTCGACGTGAAGCGCGCTGCGATGGCACACACGGAGAGGACCAGCACAGGCGGAAGCGTATCATTCCTATAGCTCACGTTAGCTGTTTGGGTCTTGTATGGATGAGAAAGGGTTTCACTAGGAAGGAAAGGCGACGTGCTTCATTCCCCCGTGGAAAACGTGTCGTACTTTAATTTGCGAATGTAGCTTGGTTTGTGGAGAAGATGATATGATTGACCATAAACATTATCAAAAAAGACTTCGGTGAGATGTTCCTGGACGTCTTTGGGAGGGAGGGCTTCTCTTCCTTCGCGTAGCAGTTCGTTCTCTGCAGCTTCGCGAGACTCGGGCGAGCCGGCCGCATGATCTTCCGGTAGCTTCGGCCTGGGGGCCTTGGCCCAAGCCTCAAGATCTCGGCCAAATGCTTCGTCGGCGTTGCGCTTCTTGGTAGATACCTTATTTGACGACATTGTGCCGGTACCGGGGATGGCGGGTTTGACCACGGCGCGGGGGACAGTCGATATTGTCTCCTGGTCAGACTTTGGCAGTATCTTGATGATGCGCTCTTCCATGCGCTTGAGTCGCTTGTCAAGCATGGCCATGTAATCGGTGCGCGGTGCGGCTTTTCGGGTTGTAACTTTGTAAACGCATGGTATTCGTGACCTCATGCAGTGCTTGCAGGCAGGTTTCTCGCCGGAGCAGCGTATCTTCTTGCGACGACAGGCGATACAGGCGAGCGGTAGGCGTTTCCGGTCCTTGCCAGCCTTGGTCTTGAGCTCACTCCATGCCGGAGGTGCAGAGGACGAGTCATCCTTTGACTTGCCGCCCAAGTCTGTACCATCACCGCGATTTTGATTCAAGAGGCCGAATTCGTCATTTCCGTCATCGGTGATGGAGTTGGACGCCGGAGTCGATTTCCTCCCCATCGAACCGTTGGGTAGCTCTACGCTCGGCATCTGCTGGTCGTGTATCGGTACGAATGGCTGCCTCGCAATGCTATTGACGGCATTCATGTTGTGTGGCGGCACAGAGGTCATGGCGCCGGGCTGATGCTGTGAGAAAGGGTCGGCCTGGTGGTTATTGATGCCGGGCTGATCAGGCATGTGGAGATCGGGGATGGCAGAAAAGGGAAAATTAAAATCACCAAAGTGAGGATTGGCGCCCATGATGTCGTCGGGAGGCACCTCGCGCTGCCCGCTGCCAGAAGGTTCTCGTTGCGCGTAAAGCTGGGACGGATCGAAGTTGTGGCGATTTGTGTTGCGGAATTGGCGATTCATGCCGGCCCGGCCGTCCGACATGGTTTGGTATCCGGTCTACAGACCAAAGAGACTAAAGTGACTCTCTCTAATTGGGAACGGGGGGGAACAGCAGATGGGAAGGCCAATTGCTGGGCATTTCACGGGTCTAAAATCCTGGATACAACGGCAGTGCCGTATCTGTATCTGTCAAAGACGGTGCCGGCGCAGCAGGGGCGCACACGGCTGGAAATACTGGGCTGCCGGAAGCTCAAAGCTGATTGATTCTCCAGCAGCCAGACTATGGAGATGGCGATGCAGCGGCAATGGTTCGTCCGGCCAGGGGGATTCTGGCGTGGTTTATGCGAGCGGGCGAGTGGGAGATCCGTGATGGTGACGACGATGGAGTTGATGTGGGATGAAGATTGATTAACAAGCAGAGCAGAGGCAGAAGCAGAGCAGAGCAAAAACTAAGAGGGGATTCAAGAGAGAAGATTGGAACTGAGCTGGCAGATGAAGCCAAGCCAGGAAGCAAGCACCAGAAGGTGGGACAAGGCAGGTGCATCGATGAAGAGAGCCACAAGGCGTGGGTCAGCAGGCACTCCGTACTTGCCGCGTATCGGTAAGGTCGCCCACAGGTACCGGTACGAACTCGAGTACTTGGCTCTTGTGCTGACGCCGCCTGGCCAGGGCTTGCCAGGGCTACGACTGCTGCCCGCGCCGAGCGTGTTCGCTGCGCCAGGTGGTACTCGACAGCGCGGCGGAGCGTACAGGTACTCCGGACTCGGTTCTCGGTACAACGGCGCTCCCTTTTCCGTTCGTGCAGCCACGAGCTTGGCAGCTCTGGCAGGGTTCGTGGGCGGCCGCAAAGTTCAGTGGCCCCTGTGCTGGGTGCGAGTAAATGCTACCAGACCAAGACTACCAGCTCCTGTAGGGCCTGCTAGACGGGCTAACTGAAGACATCTGGAACCTGTTGGGCGGGCTAATTAGCGGGCTAATGCGGTCGGTTGGTTCCATTAACCTGGAGAATTTGGCGAGTTGGTGCTCGACCCTTATATCCATCCATTCCATCAATGGGTACCTAGGTACAGTGCTCACATGTACAGAGTACCCGAACAAGGCTGCTGAAGATACGGGTATGGGGTTTGACAGGCGCTTGGTCTAGGTACCTATCGATATCGACATCAATATCTACAGCATCAGACAGAGAAGCCCAAGTACTCGTCCTTTTGCCCCTGCCAGTATTTGTCATACCCGTCCTGAGCACAAATGTGCGTCCTGCCATGCTGCCATGCTGCCATGCTGCAATGCCCATGTGAGCATGTGCATGCAGCGTTGTGCTATAGAAGCGCAGTGCTGTACTGAATGAGGCCCTCCTCCATGCCAGTACTCGTACCTGGTAGCAGCAGCCAAGGTACCTGTGCAGCACTCAACTGGTCCCCTGCTCGCCAGCCAGATGGGGCCTGCAGACGCCACTGAACGCCTAGTGTGCCAGTGCACGCCGCTGGGAATACCCCAGGCTGGCGCCTAATTGTGGGGGTGAAAACGGAGCTGGTGCCGAATGAAAGCACTGACCAAAACGGTGGCTCCCGGGGGCACGGTCGCTTGGGGTGAACCTACAGAAATTGAAATGGAGCCCAGACATCGAAGCCATCAGCACCGCAATATAAAAGGATGGGTGTGGTATAACATATCAAATGGTAACCAACACAGCACGGATTACAGATACACATATGTCAATATGATAGGAACTAGGGCTGTACCGGCGTCAAAATACATACACATCCCACCATTGACGATGCTACTGAGGTTCGGATTCTTCACAGGCAGCAAAAGACTAAAAATGTATGGGAACATTAGCAGGACTATGTGCAGAGCTAGAGGGTCTGATCGCCAGAAAAGGCGGGCAGCAAGACAGCCAGAAGAAAGAGGGGTCGCCGATGACGGGATTGCAAGGCTGCTCTGAAATGAATCATACAGAAGCCATCACCATAGAAAGAGCCTTTGCTTTGCTGCCCTCTCCCCTCCTCCCGTATTCGGCAACCTGATATCAAGGAGGAAGACGTAGACGCAGACGCAGACGCAGATAATCAATAGCACGGGTAAATTTTGCCGCGACGGGGTCCGGAACGGCTGAGGCCCCCAAGCGAGGCAAAGGCACTGATTGTGTGCCTCGGGGTGCGCCTTTGGGCGGCTGACGCAGCAGCCCTCTCCGTCAAGACCGTTTGAATCTGCCAACGTGGAATAAAATCCGCGAATAACTCGATGATACCCACCAATTGAGATGGCGGATGTCTTGAAGCCGACGCGGCGTGCACAGTAACTGGCGACACGTTGCTCTAGTCTCTAGTCACCGTTGGGCCAGAGCCGGAGCAGAGACGGCGCGGGGGGGCTGAGCACGCAAAGAATGGCATCGCGTCCGAGTGGCTGCGGCCTGCCACTACAGCCAAGCTATGGTTCGAAGGATACCTGTTGTAAATTCCAAGAAGGGCAACGGTGTGGTTCGGGTTGAGGCTTGCTCCGGAAACTCCGTTTGCTTGACGGATTCAAGCAAGATCAAAACTCAAATTCACAAAAACGCTCCGGATAATAGATAAGATAGCCGCATACGCTCTGGCCGAGTTGAGCTTCATGAGGAGAATGTGTACATTCTTGGATTTCTATCAGAGCTGCGTTAGTGATGACGTAGAGGCCAGATTTGGAATTTTGGTGGTCATAAGAGCTTGGCAGCATATGTCGTTGCATCCATCCATTCGTCTGTGCTGTATTGTATTATAGGTCACCAACAAGCGAGGCCATCGTCGATGGCTTCAGCATGGCCCCCTCATGGCTGGCTCTCGCCATTGTGTGGACGTGTGGACGTGTGGACCGCGGTGAGATTCTCATCCCGCGCGATAACGCTTTCACGCACATCTGCCCCCTAGAACAACATGTGGCATTTGTCGCAAGCAATGGGTACGAGAGATGCAAAGCAGCTAAACTAGCGGCATCGAGTCGCAGCCAATCCCTCGTCGCCCACGGCCAAATTCCCGTCGCCTGGAGGTGTGGGCTGCAAGCTGCTAGCTCTACAGAGACCCGAGCCGATGATGACCTCGCCGGACACAACTGCAAATGGACCCCGAGGTAAGCTGTCGTTTACCAACTGCCGTTCATGTCCGCATGTATCGAGGTCCACTCCGCAACTTTAGCATCCACGAGCCTGAAGTTTTTTGTCAAAGTGCTCGCATAACTCCGGCACCCCAGGACGAGTATGAATACAAAACATTACCTGTCACATAGGATGTACTGGTCATTGAGTGCCTAGGCCCAGTGATGATGCTATCAAGACTTGAACGAACGCCTTGAATCTCTCTATCCATGTCGATAAGCCAACAAGGAAATGGCAGTATCAAACAGCTTACGGGGGTAGGAGCTCAGCTGAGGTCGCATCAGTACTCGTACAGGTTGGATTGATATTGTTAGGCACTTGTGTAGATGCACGGTCCGTGCTTGTACTATTAACGAGTAAGTGCTAGGGAGCAAGTAGATTGGTCGGCAAGGTGCCATATTGAAGACTCATATGGACATCAACACAAGTACTTCTAACTAAGGCAATACGGCATAGAAACCAATCCGGTGTCTTTCCTGTAATGGAAATACGTATACCATGTTTGCTTCTTTGGTGCATTAAAAGGGGCTCATGCCTCCTACGAGTGCAAGGCAAGGCAAATACATGTATTCATGTACGGTGTACCTTGTTGAGGTTGGCCAGTACGAGCACGGTACCTCAACTTACTCGTACTTGTCATGTAACAGCAATAGAGCTGGCCGATAAGGCTGCAAGCAACTTGCTTCCTTCCCCGGACTCATACCCACTTGCCGCCTACCTCCTTACCTTATCTGCAAAAGAGTCAGGCTTGGAATCAGCAAGTACCTGCACAAGTGTCTTAGTAAGTAAGAGGTACAGTCAAGGATACTACCAAACCAACCTGGCGAGGCATCACTCTTGGCAACAAAGATCGTCTCCCCTTGCTGACGGCGAACGGTCGAGTCTGGTGGCATTGCGCGCGACAAGCGACTCGAAACCAAGAGCCAGAGTGCCTGCAAGTGCCTGCATGCGCCAGCACAACCTAGAGCTAGTAGCAGCGCTCCAGCAGCCATCTCAAGCCCTGAAACTTTTGCCCCGGCACCGCTTTTCCGCCTGGAGCAGCGGGCCCCTGTCAAAGAGAGAGCACTAAGGCAAGCCAACTGGCATGACGTCCCGTCGTGCTGGACAAGGTCTCCCACGCCTTTTAAGTTAATTTTAAACGCGGGACCCTCCAACAAAGAATCCCTGCAGCCAAATAACTGACACCCGCCGGAGAACAAGCCAAAGAGGTAGAAAGGCGTCGCAATCATTCGGGCATACTCTTACTCGTACTGTACAGCTGCTTTCCTGGCCAATGGGCAGAGCGACATGGCAGCTCAACTGCCCGTACTTGCATCTACGAATACGTGCACAGCCCGTTTTACAAGCACAGACAGACAGTCAGGCTCAAGTACAGGTACGGATACAGGTACAGGTACCGGTAAAGTACGGCTGCGGAACAGCACGTGCGCGGCAACTGCCCCGACTCAGGCTCACCTACTCATTCAAGATCCAAGGATCAATATGCTATATGGGCAGGAGCAACGAGCAATACGGACTCCCGACTCAGGCACGCCCCAGGCTCAGCCCCTGAGATCGTGACCAGACCTTGAGAGATTCAACCTGCCTGTCTTTCGCTTCCCCTTGCATCTGATCACTGATGCTTGATTCCTCGTACTCTCTGGTTGCCCGACGGCGCAAAGCCCACAAACAAAAACCAAGTGGAGGCACCGGAATCAAGCACGCAAGCTTTGCAGAGCCAGTGCCAGTTCTCCGTATTGGTGCCAGTATTGATGCTGGTGCGAGTTTCCAAAGACCGTTGCAGACTACCGCCTTCATGATCCAAGGAGTTTTGCTTCAGAGCACAGCAAGTGAGAGGTGGGTACCAGACGTACGTCTCCAGGCTTCACCTACGACTCTGCGATGCAACCTACGGCAGTCATCAGCATCAGCCTGGTTCAGTGGCGATAAGTAATGTTCTTCTGCCTTGTTTCAACTTTCGATCGGCAGCGTTGCATACGATACATACATAATACCGACAAACGGGGATTTTGCCAGTTTCTCCACTGACTTACTTGTAGAACGAGATGGACCCGAAACCCAGCTCCACCTCCGACCAGGCATGACTTGCCCTACGGACAGCGTTCCTTGAAGTGTGGAGGCCGGTGCGCAGCAAGAAATCATCTTTAATGTCCGGTTTGCTCACGGCAGGGCTCCCTCCACTGGCGACCAAAGGTGCCACCAAGAAAGAAAGAAAAAGAAGGGAAAACAGCTTGCTTGCGTTGTGAGATCTACTGCACTCTCCTAGCAGCATCTTCTCATCTTCCGCATCGTCAGTAGGAGTCTATATATGCATTCTTTGGGATTCCATCTCTACCCGGATGCCTTGGCGGCACCTGTTTTGTTTCCCGTTGGAGTTGCAAGGATACCCCGTGCGGCCGGCCTTTATCACCGCCTTTGCGATCCTACGGAACACGGATCACGGAACGCGGGATATCATGCATTCGACCTGTTGCACTGCGTCCTTACTGACGATATCCATGTCCCTTTCGGTGTTATTTCAACGGGGCAGCCGCTTTCGGCGGACTCCGGAGATATGGCCGTACTCAGACTCCTCCCGGTGACAGCGTGTAGTTGCAGCCGAGTCTCAGCGTTCCCTGCGCATCTCACGCCGAGACACCAAGTTCAAGTTGGAAATGCGATGATGAATCAACACAGCCGCCGGTGCGCCCCGCCATGTGCAACAGCTTCAAGACGTTTATTTTGCTAAACCCTCATTGGCTTGGCTTTTACCCCAATCCGCAGGCCAGTGTTGCGCCAGTAGTAGTTAGGCTGCTGGTCATCGTCGCTTATTGCCATCTCTACGCAGGTGGCACCCCGTCACCGCACTTGGTCACAACTCTGTCTTCAGCACGTTTGACCAGTCACTATATCGTCTGGGATTCTGGGTACACCACAAAAGTATGCTGTGTGGTCGAAACCTTGTCACCTCTGGGTTCCTAGGTAGACAGAACCAATCCACCTGGTGTTATCCCACGTGCATGTCCCGGTGCCGTCTCTCTTACAAGTCATTCAACAAACGGCGGGCCACATCTATGGAATCGAACAAAGTCCAGCCCCTCACCCAGGGTTATTCCCCCGCATATGCGTCATCTCAGAGCCTGCCCTGGCATGGTTGTCTCGAGCATACATCTCGCTTTTCAAGATTGGATTGGCGGGCCGGTGCTTAACTAACTCGATGACTGCAGTTTCAGCCAAGGTAGCAATTCGTATCGCGCCGTGTCCGCACAAACTCGCCTGGACAAGTCCCCCACTGCCTTGTCCTCGGCTCGCGACAATACTTGCACTAACTCTCATGACAAGTTTATCGTACTAGGAGGTAACTTTATAAGGGGCGCAAAGTTTGTGAGTTGGTGCTTACCACAACTTATATGCTAGGCAATCTATTTTTGATCCATCATGGAATGTTCGTCACATCTCTGGGCTCGAGTTCTGGGCTCCCTTCTCTCCACTTCGGAATTCACTTTCCAGCCCTGACAGGGTACGATTGCTCTAGCGGCAATAAAAATTGCAATATAGCGACACCATCCCGCTGTTAACCCGACTCAGGAAGTCAACTTTCCGCAAAGCCCGCACTAGTTGCATTCGGGCATTTCCATCCCTTGTTTTCCCGTTTGTCCAGCCTGTTGGCACACCTCTTTTAAAGGGGTCTGCTGTCTGGGAGACTATGACTGCCAGTATAGTATCAATGACAAATAATAGGACCGTATCTTTGCTCTGAGATAGCAACGGAACCGGCTCCGTAGTGCGAGTACAAGTACTGCAAAGTACCGCTCTATGCTCGTCACAACTTCATACATGCTAGCCATGCTCCGGCCGCCACAGCCAGGCATACATATTGCAAGGTCATACTTGCACAGGTAATCATCTCTACTACTGCTACTAGCATGTCTCAGCCTGTTTTAAAAATATGAGATATTACAGATTGCATGGCCGTTTCTCCTTTTAGCCTCGCTTCATGTTCCCGTCAGACCCCCCAGTTCAGCCCAAGAGAGCAAATGCCACTCTACGGAGCACAGTATTGCTACTTGTTCCCCTCAAGGTATTTCTCTTTACATCATCGCCGTGTCATGAATGTTATTTTTACCAGGTATGCCAGAGTTTTTTTCAGTGCAGTCGTCAACGGCTATCTGGAATGGCCGCAATTTTCTGTCGCGGGCATAATGATTTGTTAGACCTTGAATCTTCTAGAAACAGTGCCGGCTTTTTGAGGTTCAACCCTCTGTGGGACAAGTCAAGTGAAACGGAGCGTCTGAACGGTTTGCGCTTCTGGAACTAAGCTCCGTTATCCACCTTTGCCCGACTACCCGTGGATAACCCTGGGCAATGCAGGGCAATTCCGACAGACAGGGCTAACAGCAACTTCACCGACTTGCAAGCGTTGATGAATCTGTGCCCTCAGCCAATATCTCTTGACTTGCATCCCCCACAGTCTAAAGGCACAGGTACAGATGCGGTAGGCATCACGAGACACTACACAGGTTTAGGCCCTACCGAGCTACCTCGTTGACGGTTCTGGACCTGAGCGATATTGGGCCATGGCAATGGAGATTCGCTCTTTATACGAGACGTACCTGTATTCAGTTAGGTCAGGGCCACCGAATCCTCGCTGTTGATGCTGTAATTAGCATACCTTGCTGGCTCAGGAAGGATGCAAAATCCTCCGACGACCTATACTATACTGCTTGTATGAATCTGCGCACCAAGAGCATGCAGGCTCTGTATCTGGGATATCAGCATCACGACTTGGCAGGCAGCAAAACGGTCGGCCAAGGGACCATTTTCGGAGAAGTTCCGATATGCTGCAGCTAAAGTTACCGAACCAGCCATGTACAGTACGACTACGGATTTTGTTGCCGGGTTTTACGCCAAATGTCTGTTTTGGTGGCCGAGTTTTGCATGTGCCGAGATTCGGTCGCCAGGGATTGGGCAGCAAAAAGCTGCAAGATTATAATCAAGGGACAAGAAAGAAAGGGACAACAGGACAAGAGAGAGAGAAAAGAACAGATAAACGGCAAGACAGACAAGGGGAGCTCATCGAAGGGTGTCCTGTTAAGACCCCTTCCTGGCCCTTTTGCACCCAAAAGAGGGTGCTGCCAAGGCATGTCGTGAGAAAACTTGTCGAGAAAGGGCACGCACGCACATCAGCGGCACAACCTATTCAAAGTGCCCCCTAGTAGGATTCGCATTCGCATGCCCGTAGTACGTAAGCCCCCGAGATACGACGTTCTCATCATACATACATACACGGAAGGACAAAAAGACACACAGCCTGACTGACCCGTTACTTGTGTAACAACAGAAGAAACAAGAGAAAAAGAGGCCAAGGGGGACACACAGCCTGTCACTTGTTCCGTCTTCAGCCCCCAAACATCCAATGGCAGCTCACTCAACGCCACCCCTCCCCCGTTTTCTCTCCTTGCCCTTATCCCGCTCTATCAAAAAGAAAGAGCGAAAGTTTCTCCGCGCCAATGAGGAAAGACTTGAAGAACCTTTTTTCCTTTTTCCCCTCTTGTCCATACGAGTAACTACTCGGACACTTTCTTATTGAATTTGGAAGTTTTGTCAGGATGATCCTTGGAGCTGTTTGATTGGCCAGCCTCTTACAGTAATAGTAAGAAGAAAAACGAAACATATCTGAAGGTAAAAAAGATCCACCAATTCCCTGTATTAGGTAGGGCGGCAGAGAGGAGCCCGAAAAATTCCAGGGTAGGTCAACCCCTACCTTTCCAAAGGCGCAATTTCGTGCCAAGAATGGGGTCCGTGGCAAACCACATAGAGAAGAGCACGAGTAAGTTCACACACACATACTACTGGAAACAAGGTATATAGTGGTAAGGCATGTAAGCATACATACAGTAGGGTACGGCCCGGGGGGGAGGGGAGCGGCGGCGGCTCTCGCTCAAGCAAGAAAATCCTTCGAAACGTGAAATAGGCTTGGAGCCGAGGAACTAACGGCAACGAAAAGGAAGGAGAAAGAAGAAATTGAGATAGCTTGTTAGGCTTGTACTTGTCTGACTCTCTCTTTTTTAGGCGAAGGATTGCTTTTCATCCCATGCTTGCTTGCTGCAGATGACATACATACATTAAGTAGTTCCATTTTCCCGTTTATACGAGCGTAAACTCGTGCTAGGAGTCAAACCCCAGGTAAAACTGTACTAGTGAAGTGGTTCTGTATAAGACAAAATCATGAAAGGGACCCTTGCGCCGTGATAAGCGCGTCCAATCGGCGGTCTTGTTCTCACATGGAGCTACGAGTATATTGCTTGTTAGTCCTTAGGATCAGCGCTTGGATCAAAAGTCTTGATATTGTTCAACGCAGTCTACAGATACTCGGTCAAGGGGTGCGGCGCCTGTGCTCCATGAACCCAGCAAGCTAACTACTCGCAAACAACGGACCATGTGGTTCCTTGACGATCTCCCTCATCAATGCGGCAGGTAAGACCAACGGGTCTTCAGCCTCCATCACGGATTTGGTCGTCCCTGCATGTGATGGCCCTTGACAGTATCCAGTATTTTTGCCTGATTTGTATGAATCGAGCTACCCAAGCTACTGTGCCTAGCAGATAACCAACCGTGCTAGGGGTATAACAACTCTAATTGTATTTTGTGCTGGGCCTATTCTACTACAGACGTCTCCAACTCCAAAAGAGACATCATCTCGGCCCAAAGGAAAATATTTACATAGCCTAATGAAGGATTGCCGCCCAGGTCTATAATGGTGCTACACCGAATGAATGCTAAACCGTTCCTTTGTTGAGAAACCCCCTACGGCATCGCCCAGAGTTGCCGCCTTGCAGGGCTACAGCGTTGCCCAGACTCGGCCGAAATCGCGATCCCTGTCTTGAGAAGAGAACGCGCAAGAGGATTCATCTTCCTAAATTCTCTCCTCAAAGTCATACCAAGCATCCTGGCGCAGGATGCGGTCTCTATGCCAAGGCCCGAGGAAATGACCGTTTGGGTCGGCAACATCGCGTATGTGTCTGAACTTGTCCAGGTCACCGCCATACATGGTTTCGATCTCGGCACTATAGGTTTCAAAGTTCTTGGCCCAATGGGGCCTGCCGCCCATATCCTTCATCAGCCATTCGAATGCCTGATAGTAACGTTCCCGACATGGTGGATCGTGCCAATAAGGCCGGTACAGAGTTGCGTTGAGATACAACGTCGGGCCATCCTTGACAGTTGGGTCAAGATAAGGCCGGGCGTTTGAAGTAAGAGTCGTATCACTGACACGAACTTCAACTGGCGCATGAACATAGAGGCCCTCGGCTGAGAAAGGGATGTTGTGTGGCACATAGTCAGGGTCTTGGGGCGTGAGTTGGTTGAGCCACGAGCTGAGTCTGCGAAGTGCCTCTGGGCCCTTGTGCAGGGGAATCGCCCATTCGTTGACAAACTGAGAATAGAGACAATTCATCAACAGGGCTTTGCGGCTTGGCTGGACAGCTGTCGTTGTGGAACCGTTGGCGAATCCGTACTGCATGCCAAATACGAACCACTCAACCCACGGAAGGATGCGAGGCACATACTGGGCCAGGTAGAGCAAGTTGTGATAGACGTAATAGCCCAAAGATCCATCGTAGTAGCTCACCGGGGGTTCGCGATGTTCTTCTTCCGTCTTCTCGGCCTGCCAGACTACCGCCCGGCGTGTATAAGGGAACCACCAGACCCGCACAAACTCACTCTGAGTCCACAAGTCCTTTTGCCAGGCGTTGAACATTCGCAAATCGGAGTCAATGGTCTGCTTCCACTTGAGGCTAAAGGCTGGGACAGCGCGGAAGGTGATTTCAGAGATGATGCCAAGAGATCCAAGAGAGAGCAGCGCGGCTTGGAATAGTTCAGGATTATCATCCTCGGAGCAGGACTTGGTGGTGCCATCGATAAGGGTGATTTTGAGAGCGAGGACATCCTCGGACATGAGGCCGTGGCGGATACTGCTGCCATGGGTTCCCGTTGAGATGGCACCAGCAATTGACTGCTGGTTGATACTGCCGAGATTCGGCATGGCCAGGCCGTGGCGTTCAAGTTCCTCGCATAGCGTATACAGGCGGATGCCGCTCTGCATCACCACGATGCCGGTTTTATCGTCCACCGAGAGAATCTTGTTGTACTTGTCCAGGTTGACCAGCCAGTGCGAGGTCCAGGTAATGTTAGAGGGCGAGTGTCCGCATCCCACAGTCGTGATTCGCTTGCGCCATTTTCGCGCATAATTGACCATCCATTCAATTTCTTCCAGCGATTCGGGCTGGATGTAAAGCTCTGGGAGGCAGGAAAAGGTGCGCGCCCATGTGTGGTGAGTATGGTGGAAGACGGCGCGCTCGTTGAGGATCTCGTCTCCATCAACGGAACCCTCGCCGTAGCCGAAAAGCGGCAGTTTGTGCATGTCGCAGGTTGTGCCGCTGGATTCCTCTCTTTACTCTTCTTCTTTTCTTCTCCCTTGCCGTTTCAGCTCACCCGTTGATCCAGGATACAGACAGCGGGCAAGAGTGAAGAGCGGCTTTTCCGATGGCCGCTGGCAGGATTCCAAAGAGAGATACAGTAGCTTGATAGGGTGATCACGCAATTTGTTTGCTGTGGTGAAGAATCCTTGTTGCGCAAAATTATTTTAGTCGGTGCAACCACCCTGTGAGTCAAGATAAGAGCGCTGGAGATGAAAGAAGAGCATCAGATGAAACGAAGAGAGCCATTGTTCAAATGACAAATGGCGAGATTCGCGAGGGAAGGAGGCAATTCACAGACGTCGCTTCCATGATGCAACGATTTTTTTCACTTTTTACTTCTCAGGTGCCACTTGCGGCATCGAGACGCAGTTCGGATTTGTAACGCCTACCCGGGAAGGTCTAACAGCCTTCCCGTCGCAATTACGGAATTCATTCGGCGTACGAGAATAGGTACTGAGCAGACTGCTATCAATTGCCTCTGCTATCAAAGTAACACTAGGAATTGAATGGGTGCCAGCTTTTGGCCACTCAAGGGTCTAGATCTGAGAGAAAAAAAATTTGGTCCCTGCATCGGCGCTACTCAAACCTCCGAGTTAAGCCGTGCCTGCGCTAATTTGCCGGTATAGATGGACAGCACAACATGAGGGGCCGTCTTTTGACAGCTGACAGCAGTTGCTATTTAGCAGTGCAGACGTCAGAAAGAATGAGGGTGTGAACTTTCAAACAAGTTGATCCGAAAGACGGCGCATCGCTTGCCGTTAAAAGCCAGTTTCGCCAAAACGGAACTCTTTCCGAGAGCCATTTCTAACCGTCAACTCCAAAGCTATCAGGTCCACCGTCGGCAGAGACATCCGACTGTTGTTTTCATCAAACAGACTGTTTGAAGCTATCTCTACGTAAATTGCTGATCCTATAGTAATCATCCATTGAAGGATCCCTGGATTGTTCCTCACAAGTACCTGTACTCCGCGAGTACAGTCCTGTACATCTCCTTACCCATGAAGCTGAAATCTGTCCATCTCGCTCTAATACCCGAGCTTGACCATGCAGATGCCTCCATTCCAAGCATGTTCTGCCCCTGAACGTTCGCCATTGGTGCCCGCGGAAACATGTTACGCGCGCAGTACAACTGCCGATGTCCAAAAACCTGCTCTTGCTGCTCCGACTCCTGCAATAGTCTGTCAGAGTGGGCTCATGGTTCGTATATTGGCGCGGCGCTTTATTAATGCTAGAGGCGTGGCATCTCCTCGGACCGACGGCGCTTGCGAATCACGAGGAAATTGATGCGCCCTCCAGCCCGGTAGTTTTTAAGGCTGTAACTATTCGGGTGCTTAGATTTCGTCAGATTCGCTTGCATCGGCTGTTTCGTAGGAGGGGGCCATTGTCGATCAATAAGAGGTTTAAACCAACGACCTTTGCCGAATAATGAAGCCTCGCTAGATCCGACGGTAGGCTCGCTCGTCAAGCATGTATAAGTTGATTTGACTGAGTAGCTGGCATCAAAAGCTCTTTGCCCGCTTGGCTAAGCGGTATAGCGTGTCACTAGTAAATACTTGACATGACAAGGTGATCAGTTCGACTCTGATAGTGGGCATTCTTTTTTGTAACTCTCCACTCTCCATTTTTTGTCACCAGCTACCCCAGAGCTGGTAACAGCGCTTTACTGTTTCAATTGGCTATGGCTGTAGTAATTTTGGACACAAGGTATAGTAGAGACGCTGGAATCTCATTACGCCTCTATCAATCGAGATATCAAATGTTGGAAGTTGACGCTGTGGGCATCAAGCAGAAGAGAAAGTCAGCGACATGACTCGATCATGCGCAAAATTGACCTAACCTACGTGAGGCACCTTAATTATGGCAGACACCCAAACAAATGCTGCACCTATTGTTATAATAAAAAGTCCTATCTCAATTACCTGTATTTCTCTCTGTTCGCCAAGATTGCAGGTTGATAGAGTGGTCATTCTGGAGCCTAAAAATGAGAAATTCGTTTGTTCCCTGATAGCTACATAAAATAAGAGGAGAGCAATCTATCGTTTCTGTAAATACTAGTAATTCGTTGTTCTGTTTGTTCAGTACCCCATCTCCAAAACGCCTATAAATCGCCTGTTGTTAATTTCAATTGCGCGTAACCCATGGCATATCCCCAATACTCCTTCGACTGTAACCCTTTGCTAGATCTCTACAGGGACCAGAGGATCTTCGCCACGCAGCGTCCTCCATTTATTGGCGGCGTTGAGCACATCTGGGCATCCTTGCAGCAAGTATCCCCATTTGGTAAAGAACTTCTCCGTAAACTCCCACCCGGATATGTCCCATGGATCTGACCATGAGAGAATGCCGAGCTCTGTAGAACTCGAGCTCGCAGGAGTAAAGGTCCTTAACCGGTACTCTTGTAATGGAGTCATTCCTACTGTTGTAGGCGGCGGCGTGGAAACTTCAATCTCATCATCCAACTCGACGACTGGCGACAATTCCTTGTCTGGCGTCGATTTACTGTCATCTGGTGGAGTACGAAAGTCATCTGGTGTACAACCAATGCTTGCGAAGATATCCCCAATCAAGTCTTGTAGTATTTCGTCCTCATTAACATTAAACTCCTCTACCGCGAGGATAAGATTGTCACGCAGCTGAGGCGATGGGAAAAGGTCAATCCAGCCTGGGTGAGGAATCTCCGCCTGGAGTCTCGTAGGTGTGAATGCTGGAGGGATGGCAGGAGTGCCATCGAGGTTCTGAGGAGCGCACTTAAGGTCGCTAAGCGAAAAGGTACGGCGGACGTCGCACATCGTGGAGGCTATCGGCGAGATGCTACTTAGGATGAAGAAGTTTGTAATGACTGCTCTAGAGACATTGAGAACAATGACGTAGAGCAGTCTGTGGTCGGGAGTAAGCGGGAAATAAACTTGATGGGAAGGGACTACAGGCTTCCCGCGCTCGCTTGCAGAAGATGCTGGGAGGACGGCTGTTGTCTCTGATTCGTGCTCCTGGGCAAGATTCAATCTCTGCCGCCGGCCTGGTTCGGATAACGGGTCAATTCATTATTCTCCGATGCAAGAGTTTAAATAAAAGAGGGACCGGTAGAGGAATCCTTACGAGCAGCCCGCTGGTTGAGCCTATTTTGTCTTTTCCTCCTTTCCTTAGCATCCTTGAGCCCAGACCAGTCGTCCTTTTCATCCAGCTTCTGCTTGGGCCTCCTGATTCAGCTTCTGGCCAACCTTGTCCGATCCACATGAAGTAGACTCACCTCGTCCCGTAGAGGTACTAGACGAAATCTCTGAAATGTAGCCATCGTATGTATACGTTGAGTTAGACCAATGATTCTGTCCAGGAAAATAACGCGGAAGAGGATTCCGTAGATAGGAGGAGGATGATTCTGGAGTGTGAAAGGTCATCAGTTTGTCTTCGATGTCTCCTGCTGACTGGAGATGACCAAATTGGGAAAGCTGGTGGGGTTTCAGAGGGCTGGCGCTAATGCAGTCGGATGACAACACCATGCCTGCTTTAGTTTAGCTTGAAGATGTTCTGAGGCGAGGGCGAATCGGTGGGAGTTTATCTGTATAAACAGCAACAGATGGATGACGAAGCATGCCGTTTCTGGTATACGATACTCCAAGAAGTTGGTATTGAATGGACATTTACGGATTCTAATTCTCCCATCTTCATTTGAAGGCATTGAATCAAGACAACTCAACTTACTTTATAATCTGAAAGCTACAATTATATAAAGGAGCCTACATTCGCTGGAATAACTGGAATTCATCATGGAAACTTACACACAGTTCTCTCAACCTACTGCGGACCATATAAGAAAGAAGCCAATATTCTACAACTTATACATTTCTTCAGGTGTTTGATCTAATATTTCCATAATTCGAATCAGACACTCCAAATTCCATTCCATTCACTTATTACCGTCACTTTGATCCAACAGATTCATCACAACTTTTTTTTTTAGTTCACAATGAGCGCTGCACATGTTGTCTGGGGTTTGATGACAAACCGCTGGTCATATCCCAGTATCGAGTCTCTTGAAAACCTCCCCATTCCAGGCAAAACTGTCATCGTCATAGGTGCTAGCGGTGGTCTTGGTCTCGAAGCTGCCCGACATTACGCTCGCTTAGGGGCATCCCGAGTCATCCTGGGCGTTCGGTCACAGAACAAAGGCGATGAAGCTAAAAGGAACATCACCTCTAGCCTCAACCCTGAAACAGCCAAAGCATGTATCATTGATGTCTGGATCATTGATTTGGCATCGTTTGCATCTGTTAAAGCTTTTGCGGACCGCGCCACAAAAGAGCTTTCATCAATCGACATTGCCTTGCTTAATGCTGCCGTCGACAAGGCTCAGTTCGGGCTCACAAAGGATGGCTGGGAAGAAACTCTGCAAGTGAATACTCTGGCGACGGCACTTCTGGCTTTGTTATTACTTCCCAAAATGCGGCAGTCATCACGACCTGACTGGAAGCCGTGTTTGAGTATTGTCGCTTCAAGAGGACACCAGCTAGTGTCGGAGGGAGCAGCTTGGCAGGATGCGCCCAATTGCATAGAAGCGCTGAACAAGAAAGAAAACTTTGGGCAGGCGCCTATCAGATATTGCACTTCCAAGTTGCTTATTATCTATGCGGTTAGGGAGATTGCGAAGCTTGCTCTCTCATCCCAAAACGAACCGGACGTTGTGGTGAATTACTCATGCCCAGGGGCATGTAAATCGGACTTGGCTCGGGAAGCGGATTCTATGGGGAAAAAGGTTGGACTCGCCGTCATCCAGGCGACGATTTGCAAGACGACGGAGGAAGGCTCCAGGACAATAGTCTTTGTGACCGGTCTTGGCGCCCAAAGTCATGGATTGTGGTATCACAAGGATAGAATGGCGGAGTAAGGCAGCCCCTGAACGTTTTTCTTTTGTTGTTTTGTTGGATTTTGACTAATTTTACTTCATAGGCCCGGAATACTAGTTACAAATGAAAAGGGGAAAAAGCTGCAAGCAAAGGTTTGGAAGGAGATTGTGGAAGTTTTGGCGCCACATGGTGTTGAGATTGCTTCGAAATAAGGGGGATATAATCTCCGTGGTTGGCTTTATAGACAGACGTACTTGTCGGATAGATGGATTTGCGCACTTAATTTTTGCTTAGCTGATGAAGTGATTCTATCAGCGATGAAGACTTCTTGTACTACTGGACTTATTCTATAAACTGTTGGCATTAGTTGCCGTTATACTTTTTGAGACTTGTGATATCGATGTGAAATTTATATTTATTGTTTTCTTACAATAAAAATGCGAGCGGCGTCTTCCCGTGGCCATCTTTGTGTTCTTCTAGATAACCACTCCATGTCAGCAATCTGAGGTTTACCTTTCGATAGGGCTCTATGGAGGGCTGTCTGACTCATGAAATCCCGTATATTGAGGTTTAGGAGCGGTGATTGGAGATAACTCTTGGCCATGCCTATATCCTCGTGCTTAATCGTGCAAATTAGCGGACTGTTACCTGCTGACCTGGACGGTTCACACCGGCTTGATATTGGATAAGCATCTTGATGGCTTCTCTGTTGTTGTTCTTTGCAAAGAAATGAAGTGGGATGTCTCTGTCGTCGTTAGTAATATCTGGGCTTGCGCCATTCTCAAGCAAGAGTCTCGTCAAGGCCATTTCTGATCTTAAGCTGCCAGAAGCATCAACTTGTCGAAGCACCTGTCTCTTCTGTGGAGGTAGTTTGCAATGCCGCCCACGCACAGAAACTGACGAGAGATGTCAAGCTGGCCTTGATTTACACATCAATAGATCTATACCTTCCATAGAGACTGCGGTGAGTGTTCTATCGTTGTGGGTTTCTTACCAGAGGTTTCGGCGTTGATAGAAGCCTCTTCAAGCTTTTGCCTCACAGTATCTTGATCGTTAGACGAAACAGCGTAGATGAGAATGCCCATGCGGCCGTGTTTGACATTGCAGGAGATGCAAATCTCTCTTATTCGTTGGCACTCTTCTGAAGATGATTGAACAGGGGCACTCTTGGGTTCGACGAAGAGGTGAAATTAGAGGAGACTTTGATGAAGCTTATCAAAGATGCGATTTCGGCTGGGGAGCGGGTGAGAATGTCGATGGCTACCCGTGTTGAAATTAGAGTGAAAGTTGATGCTGAAGTAGATGACAGTTTACACTGAGTTCGTCAGGGTCACAGGATTGGCAGCTGATGCAAGAATATTTGTTGAGATTGTCTGGTGTTGAGATTGAGTCTCTCTGCATGCGCACTCAGAGGGTTACATATATATGTGCGTTACTGGCGACATCTCCCTGAACATGAAGCCATCTCTCACCGTTCTGATATGGCCATTCACATTCAATCAGTGTCAGACGTTGAAAATTCACATACCATATATCATTATCTTCGATGAACGCCCCCGTGTAAGACGGATTCATGAAACTCTGGTGTAGAAGAAGAGGCGACATTCACTTGAGTTAAAACAAGGCTGGATGGATGTTCAGATGCTGCTTTACGGGTGTTTCGGATATGTGTGTATGGGTATATTTAACAATACATGCACGTGTGTGCCAAAGAAACAAAGGGACACAGGGATGGCGATTATGATAGAATTGCTCCTTGAGTGACGCCTGACAAACGGGTACTGCACCACAACGTACGTATATAGGTTGAGGATCAATGGATGATTAATACGCTCAATACGCTGTGAATACGCATATTTGGGATGTTGAACATTTCACGTTTGAACCACGCACTGTACATGTACTTTATACACGCTTTGGAGGGCTATGACTCGTAGAGTGGCCATCACATGAATCCTGCCAGAAACTAACTACCTTTGTTGCCCTCGAACTCTGTCACAATTTTTTCTTCTTTGAATCAAAGAAATGGGCATTTAGAGATGACTGATACTAGAAGTTAGAGAATCTGCTGCGGTCGTCCATCGGATCGGCGGGTTCATGTACATACAAGCACATTACGGACCCCTCGGTATTAATAGATTAAATCCATTGCGGCATCATGCATTGAGCCAGCCCGTGAAAGGAAGCTGATAAAGAGACATGACTAAGCGCCCCGCTGCTCGATGCCCGCTAGTTCGCTTGGAGAAAAAAACGTCATTCCGAGTGCAGCACCTTGTTGCTCGGAGCTACGAATTACAGCAAGCTTAGTGCTGTGATCCAGGCAAGCCAGGCACTGTGCCGGGCAGAGAGCGCTGCAGCAGCCGCTACAGTGTCTGTTACAGCGCCTCAGGACACTGGAAGGCCAGCTCAGCCACCTGTGCAACATCATCCCTCATTTTCAGACCAAGGCAAGGCCTGGTCCATTCTTGTACATGCCACTTCTCCACCACCAATCTCCCACGCTGCATTATCTTCCTTTCTCTTCAATTCACAGGCAGCCCTGGCTGGATCGGTTCTTCCTGCAACTATCTCGACCGCTATCGACGCCTTCTTTCACCACTGCTCCGAGCTACTCGGAATAGCCTCTGCGTTGGCGGCTGGGGGCTGCCTTCAGCTGCAACTCATACCAACGAACCCCCCCGAACACGAGCGAAGATTTGCATGTAGCCCAGCATGTCGGACGTGGGCGAGAGGTACGTCGACCAGCCTCTGATTTTTAATCACCGTCTTTGTCCGTTTGCCTGCTGCAACGTCTCTTTCTTGTTTGCGACCATCGCCGTGTCTTGTTGTGTCGTCGAGTTCTGGAGCAATTAATGGACTTGGAGGGTTAACTGACTCGGTTGATGTGGCTACAGCAACCACCACAAGCGGTCCAAATCCGCTGCCGCGCTGTCGCTGTTGCGTCGCAAGGACACTCGCGAAGACGAGTCCGGAACTGAAGACGATCGATTGTCGACCACAGGCAGCCATGCATCTCCTCCGAAGCATGCTACGTCAGCCCCTCGTGGCCACAGCTCGCGGCTGTCGACACCGTCGGCCGTTTTGAGCAGAACACCGTCCAACAATCAGACTGCTTCAAGTGTAAAGGGCTCCCCTATTCAGGATATCAAGACTGGCAGCCTCGAGCAGTCGGTGCGCAAGTTCAGGGTTGTCGAGGCCCTGCGGAGCGGGGACACGGCGTCCATTTCAAAGGCCATTCGAGAGACGGCGGACGGCGTCCCACGTGCGAGCATGTCGTCGCTTAGCGGGGCCAGTGCTGGAGCGCTCGAGGATACCACCATACTTCATCTGGCCATGCAGTGCGCCGAGTTCCCTGTTATCGAATACGTTCTCTCCGACGGTCTTGGCAGCTTGGATGTGAATTCTCGAGACAAAGATGGCAACACCCCGCTGCACATTGCCGCCATGCACGGCCGTACCCAGGCAGTCAAGCTGCTCCTGGAGCAGAAGGAAATCAACGATGCCATTGCAAATTCCCAAGGGAAGCTGCCCATCGACTTGGCGCGAACCCCCGAGATCTTCCAGCTTCTCCAGCTTTCTCGCTCCATGTTCACAGATACCAAAGTACAGCAAATCCAGGACCTCATCGCCAAGAGCGACTATGATACCCTTGCTCAGGTGCTGGAAGAGCAGCGACTGAAGACGATGCTCGACATCAATAGCACCGAGTTTGTAAGCGACCCGGCCGTTGCGCAGGCTGGAGGCACCTTGCTTCACGAGGCGGCCAAAAAGAAGAACATTCAGCTCATCCAGGTGCTTCTGCTCCACGGTGCCGATCCTTTCCGTCGCGATCGAAAAGGCAAATTGCCCCAGTCAATCACCAGTGACGACAACGTCAAGGCCATTTTGAAAAAGTCGCCAGCCGCTGTGGCAGCTCAGAGGGGAATTCAAGAGAAAGCAGTGCTGGGACATGCGGCCTCGCAAAACGCAACCGCTGGTGGCCCTACTGATCCCTTGGCAGGCCGCGAGGCTCGGGAGATGAAGGGATACTTGAAGAAATGGACCAACTATCGCAAGGGCTACCAGCTGAGATGGTTTGTGCTGGAGGATGGGGTGCTGAGCTATTACAAGCACCAGGACGATGCTGGCTCAGCATGCCGCGGCGCCATCAACATGAAGATTGCCCAGCTCCACATGAGCCCAGACGAGAAGACCAAGTTTGAAATCATCGGCAAGTCGTCTGTTAAATATACCCTCAAGGCAAACCACGAAGTAGAAGCCAAACGATGGTTTTGGGCCCTCAACAACTCCATCCAATGGACCAAAGATCAAGCCAGGGAAGAAGAACGCCAAGCAGCTCGCAGCGCTGAGCTTCTTCGAATTGCCAAGGCCGACCAGAGCGGATCAGTCTCTGCCCAAGACTCTCACAGTGAGAACACGAGCATGACGGACTTGCGACGCGTCAGCACGCAGCTACAAGCGCGCCCGATCCTTAGTGTTAAAAAGTCAGACATGACTGGCACCAGCATCGGCAGCGTAGACGAGGAGGATTTCGTGGATACCTATACGGAGGCGGATGCGATGCAAGGTCACGAGCACCCCGCTGGCCCTGGCACCCTTCCAGGCGACGGAGACGACGATGACGATTATGGCGAGGAAACGAGCGGCCGTGAAGAGCCCCAGGCGACCAAGGACGCACTCAACATTACGGCGCAATCAGCAAAGCTGCAGCTCGAGACCATGGGAAGCGTCCACTCGGCTCTTATGGCAGAACTCACCCGTAGTCCTGCCACGACTTTGTCGGATACAAAGGTGACGCAGGCCCTCTCTACATACGACGCTGCCATCCGGAGCTTGACGGCCTTGGTTGGCGACCTGCTCCGGATTTCGAAGGACCGCGACGCATTTTGGCAGTACCGGCTTGATCGTGAGTCCAACATGCGACGAATGTGGGAGGAAAGCATGGCACAGGTGGCTCGTGAGCAGGAAATTCTCGAGGCCCGCGTTGGTGAATCAGAGATGAAGCGCAAGCTCGCAAAGAAGGCGTTGCGGGAAGTCATGGAGCAAGGCGCCTTGCCGTCCGCCAGCGTTACGCCAACGATGGAAAGGGTACAAGAAGAGGTTGAGGAGGTCGAAGTCATTGTAAAGGCAGCTACCCGCGGCTTACCTCGAAAGCCGACGGCTCTAGAGCAGATGGCAGAGCTGTCTGACAGCGAGTCTGGAGTGGAAGACGAGTTCTTTGATGCCGTGGATGCCGGCGACGTTGAAGTCACCGAGATGCCTCCTAGCGACACTAAACAGGAAAAGAAGGACGTCGTCATTTCAGGCATCGACATTAGCAGCTCATTCTCGGGATATGAAAATGGAATTCGGCATAAGCTCAAAATGGAGAGCGATGACCGGCCGAAGATTTCTCTCTGGGTACGTCAACTAATGAAGCAGCTGCCGCTAGTTGCATGAGTGTGCGTGATAGCTAACAAGTAGGGACAGGGTATTCTCAAGTCTATGATTGGCAAGGATATGACGAGGATGACGCTGCCTGTATCGTTCAACGAGCCTACGTCCTTGCTGTACCGTTGCGGTGAGGACATGGAATACGTGGAGCTCCTCGACCTCGCAGCAGAACGCTCTGATTCGATCGAAAGACTCATGTACGTGGCCGCATTTGCCGCCAGCGAGTACGCGTCCACGATTGGCCGCGTTGCCAAACCTTTCAACCCCTTACTCGGCGAAACTTTTGAGTACGTTCGTCCGGACAAGAACTACCGCTTCTTCATTGAGCAGGTCAGCCATCACCCACCGATTGGCGCCGCCTGGGCAGAGTCGCCAAACTGGACGTACTGGGGCGAATCGCATGTCAAGTCAAAATTTTACGGCAAGTCGTTTGACATCAACCCTCTTGGTACGTGGTTCCTCAAGCTCAGGCCTACCGCTGGTGGTAAGGAAGATTTGTACACATGGAAGAAGGTCACATCTTCAGTAGTTGGCATCATTACAGGAAATCCCACGGTGGACAACTACGGCCCCATGGAGATTAAGAACTGGACAACTGGGGAAGTGGCATTGGTCGAATTCAAGGCTAGGGGGTGGAAGGCCTCAAGTGCGTACCAGATCGTCGGCAAGGTCATGGATGCCTCGGGCCAAGTGCGCGTGAGCCTCGGCGGACGATGGAACTCGAGACTATATGCCCGACTGACGCCGGGCTACGAGGCTGCTGTTGACGAGCCCTCGACGAAGAACAAGGACATTGTTCACCGAGGTAGCATTGCAGACCCCAGCCGAGCATACCTCATCTGGCAAGCCAACGAGAGACCGGCAGGCATTCCTTTCAACTTGACGCCATTTGTGTTGACGTTTAACCACATCGACGACAAGCTGAGACCGTGGATTGCGCCCACAGACTCACGCCTGCGGCCAGATCAGCGCGCCATGGAGGAGGGAGAGTATGATTTCGCAGCGACGGAGAAGAACCGGCTAGAGGAGAACCAACGAGCTCGTCGACGAATGCGCGAAAATGCCGGCGAAGAATTCGTCCCTGCATGGTTCACCAAGGCGACTTGCGAAATCACGGGTGAAGAGTACTGGCAATTCAATGGCAAGTACTGGACACAGCGAGAAAAGGCCGGGCCTAATGGCGATTACGAGGCTGCGTGGGGAGGGTTGGAGCCTATATACGACGATATACCTGCTTAGAATTTCTTGGTACATGATAGTGGTGGAGAACGAAAGATTCAGAAAAAGTAAGGGAAAAAATGTAACTGTATGGTTTTTAGCACTAGAGTTTGAGAGGATGAGCTGAGTTGTTTTGTTACTTTGTGGAAGAGGAAGAGGAAGAGGGAGGGGGAGGGGGAGAGGGAAATAGGAGGGGGGATTTGATGGATTGAGATGATGAGATGATGAGATGAGGAGTAGCAGTAGCCCGTATGCAATATTAGTACTATACCGAAATACTCTTTATTATTCTCTTGAGTCTGTTAGAGTGTGCATGTACTCGTACATGCGTTACATGGCGTGGCATGTGCCAGATGTTGGGGAAAAGATTGGCGGGTGCTGAATGCCGGACGGTGTCTTTCACATGGGAGTTGTTGCAATCCCGAGCCTCAACAAACACCACTTGCTCTGTAAGCAAATGATGCCACCTAACCGTAGCTTTATCTCCTATCTATTTACTCTTCAAGCAATTTTACATGTACTGCAATTACCTGTTTTGGCCTCCTTTGATTCCGTGGAGACAATGGGAACCTGGGCAGTCCGCGGGAGTGCGAGGCAAACCTCGGCAATTTCTTGCGCTGATGAATGCTTGATTTCCACGAGAAGCAATTCGCTCCAAGTCCAGGAACACGCATTGGCGCTGATGCATGTTAGTGGCCTTTGGCTAGCTTGATTGGTGTTAACGGCAAAGTCAATTCGCCAGTGGATTCAGCGTGTGTTTTTGTTTCCGTACTCCGTTCGTTAGCTGGCTGGGATTGATACGGAGGTATGGATGGATGAGTGGCAGTACGTTAGCTTGAGGGAAGGGCTGAGCCGAGGCAATTCCACGGAGCCTGACGTCAAGTGAGACCCCCTGAGGACTTGACTCGAATCCCGAAACATTGAGATTTCTTTTTTTTCTTATCTCTCTTTTTTTAATAATAAGTATATGTGGGTAGCAGCTGCTTGGATTTATTTATTTAATTGGATATGAACCCTCTTTGAAAAAATCCAAACCGACAACACAAAGATGAGTGGCAGCGATAAAGACACCAAGTTGGAGGGGACGGAAAAAGTGTTGGACAAGCGCACGACGCTGCTACGGCCTCCGGAGCCGGATGCGAGCAAGGCGCCTATCGAGAACACGGTCGAGGTGACGCCGCTGGCGGTGTTGGGCCCGGTAAGAAGACGAAGAGAACCCTCAAACCCTCAATGAAGCCATCATGAAAACTGAACGACCATCTGCCAACAGGACATCTTCACCAACACACGGCCGCTGTGGCTACCCCCCGGCGCGCGAGGTGTCTACGGAGGCGCTGTGATTGCTCAGAGTCTGGCCGCTGCCCAGCTGACGGTTCAGGACCACTTCTTGGTGCACTCGTGCCACTGCTATTTCCTGCTGGCTGGCTCAGCGACGATCCCCATCATGTACCACGTCGAGCGGGTGCGCGACGGCCGGTCGTTTGCGACGCGGACGGTGCAGGCGCGGCAGAAGGGCAACTGCATCTTCACGACGACCATCAGCTTCGTGCGCGAGAACAGCGGCGGCGCAAAGCAGATCCGGCACGCGGCGGCGCTGCCCGACGTCGAGAAGCCGGACCCGAGCTGGGACACGGAGGGAGACGCGCTCTGGGACCGGGCTGGACCGTTTAAGAGCCGGCGTATTGAACTCAAGGACGCGGACGCCCGGCCGGACCAGCGAAAAGCACGACAGTGGCATCGTTGTCGAGGACAGATCTCGGCGGCGGGAGGGCATCAAGCGCATCTCAACGCGCTGGCCTACGTCTCGGACAGCTACTTCATCGGCACGGTGTCGCGCATCCACCGTCTGTGGCGGCTGGGCCTTACTCCGGAGCAGGTTGCCGAACTACCTGATGCTGAGGGCGACAAGATGCGGCAGTTTCTCGAGTTTGAGGGCATGGGCAGCAGGTTGGAGGACTGGGCGGGAAGGCCGCGGGTCGGGATGCTGGTGAGCCTGGACCACAGCATTTACTTCCACGAGCCGAAGCGGGTGAGGGCGGACGAGTGGATGTTTTCGGAGATGGAGAGCCCGTGGAGCGGAGATGGGAGGGGGCTTGTGATGCAGCGGATTTATGCGGCGGATGGGACTTTGTTGGCGAGTTGCGTGCAGGAGGTGAGTCTTTCTTTTCCGTTTGTGTTTGATCGTTTTTGGTGATTGTTATGAACGAATGATGAATGAAGACTGACATTGAGATGAAACAGGGCGTTGTTCGATTGCAGCAGGATGAGGCCGAGAGGGGGTCCAAGATTTGAACAAGGACAGAGAGCTCTTTGGATTGGTATAAAGAACATGGGAGGATCATGGCGTTTTCCTTTAAAGCGTGGAAATGAACGAGATTTGGGTTCATATTCGAACTATTAGACATTTCTAACTGGCTACTTCTAGGTCGTTTGTTTGTTATTTGAGTTCAAGTCTACAAGAGCTACATCACGAACTGTCTGGGTTTAGAATATATTCACCAACGACTGTATTTTGTTCAGTTTTGTTATACAAAACCAAGCCCCCACTTCGTTCACATATCGTTTCATGTCCAGTCTCTCATATCATATAAGAGAGCCTCTGAATCTCGGTCTACATGCAACTACCAACAGCCGAAATCATCCGTCTCTCTTTAGCATCTCACTACCAACAACCAACAACCTCTCCCCCAACCACTCTCATTCCTCGATTTCATCATCATCTTCATCACCAAAGCAGCCATCATGTGTCGCCTCGCCAAATGCCACTACACTGTTTGCTTGTGTTGGTCCCGCAACGAGTACATCCACTGCTCAAAGGCACGCCCAATCAAACACACAGAAGACTTCAAGCCATGTAATAGCAAACCACCCACGGTCCTCAAACTTCTCATCGGCTGGTGTGATAAATGCATGTCGACAATCGAGGCTCACCACGCCAACACTGAGAATTTCGATAGGAACAGGCCGGCGATCAAGTTCAGAGACGCCCTGGCCGTCCGAAGATTCTGGGGCCTCCAAACCGCCAACCGCGACCTAGCAAAAGTCCGGGAGATTTTCTCGAGGCTGCACGATCCCGGGACGTCGTTCCAGTGGGATACCGTCATTGATTATTCGCACATGATGATTCAGCCCGGTCACATCACCTGGGAGGGGAAACTCGTTCAAGATGTGTATTACGCGGCAAAGGCTACGGCAGTCTTGCTTGGACCGGATTCATATGATCCTGATGTTGTGAGCTGGGCTGAGATTACGCAGCGGGCGAGGGTTTACACGATTGTCTGGGCGAATGGGTATGAAGATGGAGAGAGACATGCTCCGAGGGTGCCTCTGTTTATGGATAGGCCGTATGATAAGGACTTTTGGAAGTTGAGGGCGCCTGAGATTACTCGTCCAGCAATGCGCTTCCAGTACTGGAGGGATAATCCGACAAGTGAAGGTTCCGAGCTTCCTCCTCCTAGCTACGCGCATCTCTTTCCAGCACCTGGTCGCGGTTTTGGACACTAGACATGAGGAGTCTTGTTGTTTCTTTGCGTATTTGGAAGGGCAGGGGCGAGATGAAGATGAGATACCTGGGCTGAGTCAAGGCGTTTGTTTTACAGGTTTTTCGTGATTTTCATCTAGCAATAAGCGATAACGTGCTAAATAGAATGGAAGAATGTTGTTGATATATCAAAATTATGGGAGAGTTTACTCGCCTGCTCATACTGACCTTGACTTGTAATATACGATAGCCGCAAAAAGTATGTATCTGATCATTTCGTATCTCTCTCTTGAGTTAGAGCATCTGAGACATGTTCCAGCATCCAACTCGGTAGCCAATACAGCATCCTAGATACACGTATTCAGCCTCAATGCGCCGAGAACCGGCATTTCGTTAGTCTCAGTCTGTCTGCCCAGCACATGAGGCAGATTCAGCCGCAGCTACACTCCATCGGCACAAGCCAGGACCTAGCAGCAGCAGTAGCGGAACAGCCCATCTGTTCAAAAATAGCAACGAAAATGCGTTTGCATTAACCATGTGAACATTTCGCCTCGTTTACTTGGAAGCCAATATTCTATGTGTAACAATTCAAGTGCTGTTGTTGTAGGTCTACATGTTCAATGTACTATCAAATGGAGGCGCAGTTCTACAACTTCTCTGGAGGAAGGTACGGAATGCCATATTCCGACACCGAGGCAAATCACAACACCAAGCAATGTCCTTTGCAAAATCCTTCTCCCCCTAACTGCAGATTTTTCCTCTCCTTCATTTCTCTCTTTTCTTTTCCGCGTAAAGCGCCGTTCATTGTTTAATCGGCAGATACCCTTTTGGGACGAGTACGATAACGCACAAACCTCATAGCAGTCCATCGCCAAGTTGGGCAGCTACAATTACAGAGTACCGACCATTGATTGACTCACTCGCCTCGCCAAACGAAAATTGTTCCTAGCTTGGCAGCTTGGCCTGGGGTTGTGGCGCAGCGAAGCACGTTCAACCCAATAGACGCCTGGGCTAAGACGGACGCCTAGCTACTTTGCATTGGCTCTTTTGTCTTTTGCACGAGGGCGGAAAATTGCTTCCGGTCAATTTGCTGCTTAGCCAGATCGACGTGGCGCTTCAGCTCCAGGAGGATTTGCCAAGACTTAGGAGCCATGCTACGCTGCCCCGTCCATCGAGCTAGCTGCGGCTCTGGCAGAATTCGAGACAGTGATCGAGACTCTCTCACTCTGAGAAACAGCCCCTGATGCTCTCGTGCTGCTTGCTGATGGGTGGCAAGGTGGCTACCAACATTGAGCAGAGGCGCGATGCGAAGCTACTGCAGCTCTGATTCACGGCATGGTCCCACGGGGAGGAATGTCTCGCTCATTGAAGCTCTCAACTCGAATATTGTCGTCGCACGGCACAAGAAAATTAGACTCATGGGGCCCTTCCCGTACCACTCGACCATAGGCAGGGCTGCTGGGTCTCAAGCATGGCCTCCCATCCCCGAGTCGTTCTAGCCTCATGCAGTGGCAGGGATGAGGCCACAACGAAGAGATGATGGTCTTTCAGCTCCTTCAGGCAATGGCCGCAGTTCCTAAATCTATGCTTAAATACTAAGGAGTCCCAAACAATTTCCGCCCTTTTTCGTCTGCTCATGACACCAGGCAAACAAAAGAGATTTTAGTTTGCTCTGCCATCTTCGACCTCCTCCTTGGGTATCATTACAGCATTGAGCTCAGTTCTTCCGTTTGTTTCTTCTCTTGTGCCTTTCACAATGCGCTCATCTGCCCAGTACATCTCGCTGGCCGGCCTCGTCGCCGCTGGCACCGTTTCCGCAGGCATTCTCCACGTCCCCATTGAGAAGCGATATCTCAGCAGTGATCCCTCTCCCTCATTACTCCGTCGCGATGGCAGTATTAGTCTGGACGCGCTCAACAACATCACTGGGGGTGGCTATTATGCCGACTTCAGCATTGGCACGCCTCCCCAGAAGCTGAGCTTCCTTCTCGATACCGGTAGCAGTGATACCTGGGTCAATTCAGTCAAGGCAGATCTCTGCACAGAACCATCAGTACAGCAGTCGGTCGGGGAATTCTGTTACAAACAATGTAAGCCAGGATCTTTACTACTTCTCCAGTATTCTTGTGAATCATTTCGCTGACTTCCAATGTTATTATAGTCAATCCGTCTCGTAGCAGTTCCTATAAGTCGAGCACAGAAGACTTTGACATCAGTTACCTTGATGGCCGCAGAATTCAGGGCACTTACTTCAAGGATACAGTTACTATTAACAATGCGACTGTCAAGAACCAACAGCTCGGCTTGGCCCTCATTTCTGTTCGTGGTACAGGCATTATGGGTCTGGGCTTCCAGGAGAACGTGGCGGCCGACGTCAAGTATCCCACCATCATCGACAACATGGTATCCCAAAATGTCATCCCTGTGCCGGCATTCAGTCTCTACCTCAACGACCTACAAACCAGCCAGGGTGGTATTCTCTTTGGCGGTGTCGATACCGACAAGTTCCACGATGGTCTCGCCACTCTCCCCCTTCAGCCCCTGCCCGCGAGTATTGCCAAGACTCAGGACATCGTCATGTACAACGTTCAGCTGAATGGGTTCAAGGCTTCCGCCGTTGATACCCCTGCCGTCAATGGCAGTGCCATTCTGGATTCTGGCTCAACAATCAGTCTCCTTCCAGATGCTGTTGTGCAGGCCATCTGGAAGAAGTACGGCGTTGTCAACATCCGAGGAGTCCCCATCCCTTTTGTTGATTGCGGCAAGGCAAACTCCAAGGATACTTTTAACTTCCAGTTCACCAACAAGACGATCAAGGTGCCCATTGACGAAATGGTCATTAACAACCTCGCCTCGGTACAAGACGATATCCAGTCGGACCCCACTTTGTCCAGCTTGTTCAAGGGATGGAGCGGAGTATGCACGTTTGGCATGAGCTCAACGACAGGCTATGGCATCACAAGCGACCAATTCATCTTGCTCGGTGACACCTTTTTGCGATCTGCATATGTCGTCTACGACTTGCAGAACAAGCAGATTGGCATTGCCCAGGCGACTCTCAACTCGACAACCAGCACCATCGTCCCGTTCCAGGAAGGCTCAAAGACAATTCCTGGCCCTGTTTCTACAGGCGCTGATAATTCAGGTAATTCATCTACCCCTGATTCCACCGAACCAGGTAGTTCCGGAGACTCTGGAGATTCCTCCAGTTCTGCGAAGCCTGGAAGCCCTACTGAATCTAGCAATTCTGACAATTCAAAAGACTCTGCCGGCTCTATCTTCTCGATTACTTTGGCAGGTATCGCTGTCGTGGCTCTCTCCATGATGATGAGTGCTCTATAGAGGCCAGATGACCACCGAAAGGGGGGTTAAACATCATGGGGAACGTTCTTCTATTTTCGATAAAGTAAACGGGGTTTTAATAAGATGGTGGGATGATTTATGCGGTTATAGCGAATCTATGAGATATCAGACTTAATGTAAATTTACGAAATAGCCGGGGGATATACCGTAGCGACGATTGGTTTCTTGGGTACAAGCAAGCACGTCCATCACATGAATATACGAGTGATATTACTAGCACACACCAAAGTCATGTTGAAGCACATGGCACCTGTGATTTATCTTTTGGTATTGACTCTACAATTATCCTACATATAATCCTTTGCCCAGGCCTCAAGGACTCGTTCGTAAAGTGAAGTAACCTTCACGATGCAAGATGGCTTTGAAATGAAGAAACCAAAACCTCAAGACGCATCTCGAAGAAGAGAGAAAAGAAAGAATGTGAAAACAAGAGCAGTCATTCAAGTTGCTGCCTAGAAGTGTGTGTATTCGAATCTTCAAACGCCTTTGTATATGTTCCAGAAACATTTTCATCCAATAACCGGCCTTTCACTCCTCTTTCTTGTCCTCGCCATTCTGCTCATCATCCTTCTTCTCTCCAAACTCGTTGAAGAACCGCTCTCTCGCCCGGTCGTTGACAGCATCAACGTAGTCCTTGCGCTTGTTGAGCGTCCTGCTCTCTCCCATAGCCTGCGCGTCTCCCAGATTAGCGCCTTCGGCTCCAAGGCCCACGCCTTGCCGATACACATGGGTGACGATGCTCTCAGTGCGGCCCTCAGCATTGGCACCCAAGCCGCTGCCAGACATCCAGCCCATCTTGGCAAGCATGCCAGCGCCTTTAGACTGCGCCGGGGCCTTTTCTTGCACAGGAGCCTTGCCTTGGCCCTTCTGGGGACCTGAAGCGCTCTTGTCTGCTGGAGCAGGCGGTGGCTTCTTGGGTTGGTTCCACTGCTCGCGTCGTTCCTTGGCCCTGTCTCGGTATTGCGGTGCCGTGGCGCCAGAATCATCACCAGCTTCAGCTTGTTTAGGTAGCTGAATACCTCGTTTGCTTAGCCTCTCTACCGCGCTCTTGACGGACTGCTCATCTAGCAGCTTCTCCGCATGGAGCTGCCCATTCCCATGACGTCCCAGCTCGTCAAGTGACTTAAACTTACGCATGCAAAGAAGACATTGTAGCTTTTCTCGGTCCGCATACGGCGTGATTGGCTTTTCTCCTTTGGCTTGAACGTCAGGCTTGACTTCAGGCACACTGTCGCCATTTTGTTCCTCCGGCGGAGGTGGAGGCGCGGAAGAGGGCGTAGGAGGGGCGGGATGGGCTGGGAGTGATGAAACCGCTGAAGGGCCCGAGGCCTGCATCGATGCTCCAGTAAACGAAAATTTGATGGGCGCTTCCTTTGAACTCTTTAGGGCAGGTGGTGGTGGCTGCTTAGCAGCGGTCTTGTCTTCAGGCTCTCCTGTGTGAATCTCTTCATGCTTCTTTTGCCACAAAGCCATATGACCAGCCATCGCGGGGACTGCCCTCTTGGCTGCAGCAGCACCTTGAGGGTCATCTGCCTTTCTCTTCTTCGGTTTTTTGTTATTTCCACTCGGATCACCCCCCTTTGACTCTCCATCTGCATTTATAGCCTCCGGAGGCTCAGCAGATATGAGTTTCTCGCTGGGGTAGGCTCGCAAATCACGATACCGGACGCGGAGGTTGGTGTTGAACAATGGAGTAAATGAAAAGCGCTCCGTCTCAGGAGTAACTTCACGTTCCTCTGGAACAAAAACTCCCATATGAATGTGAGACACGTTGACAGCACAGGCTGCAACAGTGAAGGACGGTAGCAGCTTGAATTTAGCCATGGCAGCGACAGCATCCTGCAGAGTCCAAAACTCAGCAAAACCATATTTGACAGATTCATCTGTATTCGGATCACGCATTAAGAATACGCGGTGGAGCGACCCCGGACGTGCACCAGTCCGAGCAGCGCGATCAGCTGGGGCAGTTGATTGGAGCTTCGAGCCCGGTACCAGCTTCTGGCTGGCTGGGTCAAGCTTTTCAAGTTCTAGCCGCTTCATGTCTGTTGCGAACATGTCCTCGTTGACAAAGGCAGTCAGAGGATAAACCACAAGGATCTGGGTAGGTGCATCGGCAGCATCAGCAGCGGGATTTAGACTTAATCGCATTGTGGAAGCTAAGGATTATATGTCAGCTGCCAGTCATTGAGAGGTAGTATCAAATTGGACGCACATGATGGGGATGAGCCACAGCGTTTGCACTTGGTGCGCGAAGAGTAGTTGTTGAAGCCGCACTGCGTAATTGTAAGCCATAGTTACAGTTTCTGTCTGCTGGCCGACGGGGAAAACTTACAGGCTGGCAGATCCATTGGCCACCACCGGCACCAGAAGCGCGTGTTTCTGCGTCCTCCCTGCGATGGGCAAAGTGGATGTAAGCGCTGATTCTGCCATCTGGGACTTCATCAGTCGTGTGAGGTAGTGTGATGAGGACTTTGGGAAAGTTTTCATTGACAAAGGCGGCTGCATGATCAACTTCCTCAAACTGGATAAAGGCTCGGCGTTTTCCTATGCGTAGTGTTAGGAATGAACTTTCACAAGAGCTAGAGTTGCAGGGACACATACCTTTGGAATACGTTATCCGAACATCGACGAGAGAGTAATTGTCGGAAATGCAATCGCGGATAATGCTCTCTCGTAACTGGACAGAGATTCTCGTCAGACACACCCTTTCTCGATAGACTGTTCAAGTAGTACGAACCTCCATAGCGTCTACCCTGACAGGCAACCCTTCGAAAATAACGGTATCACTGGGCAGCCCTGCCTCTCGCAATCGGCCGCCCTCTCTGGCGGGACTGCGAGAACGACTCCTGCTGTAATAATCCCCATGTGGTGATCGGGAGTTGTAGGATCTCCTATCACGGTAGGATGAGGAGGAGCCATAGTCGTAACCCCTGTCTTGATCATGACGCCCGCGGTGATAGTCGTCGTTATACATTCTGCCTTGGTTGTCATGGCTCCAGTCACGAGGGCTCAGGCTTCGCCTCGGGCGCGCGTCATGAGCGTCTCGGTAGTCTGGCGCAGCGGAGGGAGGCTGGCGATGCGGCCGGGAGTGCTGGTCGCGCCGGTCCCACGCGTTGCCGTACATGTCGTCGTCCCTGGATGGAGACTGTGAATAGCCTCGTTGTCCCGTGGGCAAGTTAGCCGTCAAGCTCAATTCATCAGCCATAGGTAAAAGCCCTGTAACTGTTCTCAATCTCCTATGAGTGCGCGGGCCGTGTCTTTACCCTGCCGCGATGGTTGGTGGTCGTCGTGGTAGTAGTCTCTGTCTCGTTCTCGTTCTCTGTCTCTGTCTCTCGATCGAGCATGGCGAGAGTCGCGGGTGGCTTCACGATCTCTGCCCCGGTCTGGGGATCGTGCGTGCTGGTCGTCGCGCATAACGACAGAGGCCAATCAAGCACAATTCTGAGGGGGGAGCCGATGATATTAATGATATAGAGGAAAGGAAGCAAAAGAAATCGGAAACGAGTCAGCGAACGGCCTTGTCGAACGAAGTTGGAAGATGAAGTTCAAGTCACATGGTGGGATGTTGCAACAGTCAAAATGAAGTCCCACATTATTTTGCAGCACAGGGAGCTGAACTTTAATAGAGCTGGCGCTTACTCAGCCGCTGCATCTACCAAAACTGTGAGGAGGGGCTCTGCTGCAGGTACACAGACTCCCAGCCATTTATTGCTGCACGACAAAGTACCTGTTCGGTTCTACTGTTCTACGCCACTCCAAAACCTTCGCAAACGGCATATCGTAACTGTAATCAGTATATAATCTTTCCCATATCTCATCATTGTACATCCTCTGTCTCATCTTCTCAAATTTATCTGCATCTCGTTATCTTTGTCGGTTTTTTTTTTTTGGGATTCCCCGGCGTTTGTTTTGGACATCATTCATTGGTCATCGAGCTGTGTCTCAGCCTCTATAACACTCACAACCCCGAGCTTGTTTCGCCACCAGCCATGGGGGATATCAAAGATGATGATGCAAATACCATCTGGGAGATGTCGGAAGACGGCTGTTACGTGGGCCTGACACACGACTATCTCAACATCCAGCAGGCTATAGATAAAGTCCGCAGTCCCGCGGCGGGAGCCATTGTCTTGTTTGCAGGTTGGTAGCTCACTTATGCAACGTTCCGGTCTGGTGTCTCATGCTGGGCTACTCTCTCGCTAATCACATCTAAATAGGAACAACGAGGGATAACTTTGCCGGAAAACCAGTAAAGGAACTCCAGTACACAGCTTACAATAAGCTGGCCTTGCGGACAATGTTGGCCATCTGCAAAGACATCCTCAGCAAGCACGGACTCAAAGGCATCTCTATGATCCATCGCTTAGGCACCGTACCTATTGGCGAAGAAAGTATCCTCATCGCAGTCTCGTCACCACATCGGCAAGCTGCGTGGAGGGCCGGGGAAGAGGCCCTCGAAGCATGCAAATCTAGGGTAGAGGTAT
Organism: Trichoderma sp. IMV 00454; assembly: GCA_001931985.1. Lineage (NCBI taxonomy): Eukaryota > Fungi > Ascomycota > Sordariomycetes > Hypocreales > Hypocreaceae > Trichoderma > Trichoderma sp. IMV 00454. Next base: position 147,839 of record MSJK01000138.1, read on the forward strand.
GGAAGAAGGAGGAATTCGAAGGCGAAGAGGGTATTTGGAGGGCAAATCGAGATGGCGCCATGGGACAAAAGGTGGATTCATGAGTGATTCTATATTTCTTCTATCCTGTTGCTTCTCTGCCGCTGTCATCTCTCAAAGATGAAATACTCTGATATATCCCCCGCTATTTAATCATAAAACCATTCCCAGCTGTTTGCGAGTCTCGCCCTTTTATTTTTCGTACACGGGTAACGGCTCTTTTAGATATTCAAACGGACACAATGGCGGGCGACTGGAATCGCGCTTCCCTAGCATGACTGTTGCAGAAGACAAAGTTAGCATCTATGAGTGATTGGAGGCGCGGTTCTGAATAGAATGACAAACCAATGTGTTCGCTGTATATCTCTGTAAAAGTCTGACTCGAACCCAACCCCGAAGGAGCTAAACACTCTGTCAAGGCCGACGGATACACAACGATGCCATACTCGGCGACGAGCATCTTCCAGAAATCGACTGGTAATCTGGAAAGAGAACATCAAGCAAGAGTCAGCAATGAGGAATACCGCAAGATGACACGCAATCTAGCATACTTGTATTGCCCTGATTTGACACCTCCATGTACGAATGTGCACACCGTCTCCAGCATCACAAGCCCTTGTTGCATAGCGAGGGAAAACTCATCGTCTGTCCAGCCACATATTCGTTTCAACCGCTGTTCCGCGCAGTTCGTCGCGATACTCCACCCCTTCTCGATCTTGTGCAAAGTGCTGTCTTCGAGGTCGTGCATGGTGTCGCGTGAGAGAATAATCTGATTAAATAAGACGATGAATCGATCGCTTTTTTTTTTTCCAATCCAAAAATTGTGTATGAGGTTCTTTGTTAACAAAATCGCATACTGGTGGTGTATAGGTTAAGTATGGTGGAAGAGCCGCATGTGACGACAAAGGCACGCAGCCATCAAGGTTCTCGGAAGGTTCATCCATGACAAACTCTATCGCGCTGCATGCTATCAAGGTGCCGATTGAGAGTGCCTGACTAGCTTAAAGAAACAACATTACAAACAAACAATGACGAATCTCTGTCGGGTACATACTTGAAGTGGGAGTTACGACTCTACCGGCTCTTATCGGGGCGGCCGGAGTCATGATGTTAATAAACCTTGGAACTGAAATAATGGCCGCTATTTCGAAGTACAACCGAACTTGAAAAGACTACCTAAGTAATACATTCGTATACCATTTATACATTCGGTACCTAAGAGCTTTCACATCTACAGCTGTAACCTTCCCTTAAAACATCTTCATCTACTTTGGAGGCAGCTCAATAAGAGACTTGGTAGTAACCGAACCCACTTGACGCAAGTACCCACCAGCACTTGGACCACCGAAAGCAGGCACTAAGAGTATGGCGACTGTCCCTTGAAGAAGGCAGAAGACACACAAGAGGGACGAATCATATGTACACATAAAGCATTTTAATTGACTCTTATGAATCCAAGAAAATATGTGCATGTTGCTATATACAAGTGGTATCTCAGGGGGCCTCTCGAGCCAGTTCGTGACTTCAAAAAGAATATACATCAATCATGATCCTCCACCTCCATCATCATTATATCTACAATTACACACACGAAGACACCGCCCACTCTACAGAGCATAGTTCTCCGTATGCAAGAATATCTCTTCCAGCTCGTCGTCGCCCCAAATCTCCGCCTGGAGCTTCGCCACCGTGTTAGCCACGCCCACTCTCATCCCCGGAGGGCCACACACAAAGACGGCGGTCCTTCGGCCCAAGATGCCTCTACCCTCGGGCCCACCTGTGGCCCATTGCTTGAGCATGTATCCTAGGTCGGGGCGGCCGTACTCGATAGTCCAACCATCTTCAGTAATTTGGTGCGGCATGGGGAACGCGGATCGCATTAAATTCTTTTGGAATTCGGTGGGAGTCTGTGGGAACCCAAAGTCGAACCCGGCTGGTGGGCCAAAGGTCGATACCGGACGATCGCTAGGGCCGCCAGCAGGAATGCCAGAGTTGTACAAATGCGCCAGCTCAGGGACTGCGATGGGCTGAGGCTGGGGTTGAGGCTCAGGCTCCTCTAGTGGCGTATCATGCTGCTTTTTATCCTCGGGATAGCCATTCTCGTTAAGGTTGCCCAAATTATCATCAGAAAGAGCACCCTGGCTCATCGGTGATTCGTTAGAGGCTGGGTGAGGGAGAGATGGTGGCGGCGGATATTGATGAGGTTGCAGGTATTTTTGTTGTGGCAGTGCCGTGATACGATCCTCATTCTCTTCGCGAAGTTCGCGCTCTCGCTCCGGATCTCCCATTGCCTCAGCCTGAATAAAAGCCGAGTTTCGCTTCGAGGCAATGCCTGCGACAAAGCCGTCTAGTTTATCGTGAAGCTTGTGAGTCAAGGCCCGGGTATTTGATCCGTTTATGGGAGCAGTCATTTGCTGCCCTTGTCGGTTCCGCACAGCTGTAGTGACAAAGAATTTGCAGCTTACGCTCTCAGGAGGGGCGGATTCACGGCAGATGCGCAGCTCCTCTCGGAACCAGTCCATGTCTTCAAATTTCTTCATGGCCCAGACGACGACGACCTTTCTAGTGATGGCCTTGCCATCTCGCATTCGCTTTACCAGATTGAGAAGCTGAGATATCAATGACGTGATGCCGCTTCCACCAGCAATGAGGATGCAGGTGTCAAAAGCGGCCAGATCGCGCCGCATGCCGCCGTAGGGACCATCCAAGAACGCACGGTACGTATGGAAAGGACCTTTCTCAATGGCAGTGTCTAGGACCTTGCGCGTGAATCCACCATAGGCTTTGAATAGGAGGATGCAATCCCGATAGTTTTCTCCGTATTCGGAAGGGAAATCCTCGCTGCAGAGGGATGAAATAGTGAATGGGTGGTTATCGAAGAATGAGATGCCAGGCATTCGAAGATAGACGTATTGACCAGGCTTCCATCTCATCTGAGTGGGAATGGTGACTTTAATGGCGTTCTCGGCCATGAGGGTGATTGCAGCCTCATCACCAACCATAAAGGACATTCGTCCAGGCTTTGCCCAGTTAAGTTTAAAGACTCGCAAGAGGTTGCAGACTCCAAAGATGGCACAAGTGGCATAGAGGTAGTCCCAGGTGAGGAGCCGGTTGGCTGTGTGCCAGAACAACACGCCGACGTAGAGGATGCCGACTGGGACGTGAAGGATAACAAATGCTTCGTAGGCAACTCTCCGAATCCAGGGGAGAGAGAAGACGTTAAGCCAAAGCAGTGGAACGATGCAGGCAATTCCCGTGCCGTAAATTATGCCCTTTGAGGGAGGAAAAGTCGAGCCCCAGACTGACAAGCCATTGTCTTCCCATACAGGTTGAACATAGAATGGGATCATGTGAATCAATGAAAGGAATAGACAAAGGTAGCTGAGCCATCGGTGAAAGACGTTTAGTCGCTCTGGTCCAATGCCAAGCAACATGGTCAGTATGTTTGTCTTCATGCCAGTCGCAATGATCCACGGAGTCAATGCTACGGCAAGCATGCCGGACCTGATGGCCACGGGCGGCGCTCCAAATCGAATGCTCTCCCAGTAGAGTGGCTGCTGAAGGAAGGTGTAGAGGGTGACAAAGGCAAAGGCGATGAATGTCGTCGCCAGAACGGAGAGCGACGAAAAGGTAAACCGATGCTTCCCAATGACGATATCTGGAACAGATCTATAGAAAACCCATCGAAACAAGGCTAGTGTGTCGTTGACAAATCCAATGGACGAGAAGTGAGCCTTGGGGCGGAACTTTTCACCCATAGGGTTACCATCGGGGAAGAACTCCTGGGCCATGCCGGTGCGAATGGCGGCCTGGACGAAGTTGGAGTCGACATTGTAAGTCTCCTGGTAGTGTGTCTCTATTTGCTGTTTGTAAATGGCCTGGCGAATCTTGTCTTGCCAAAAGTGCCACATGCGAACCACGAAGATGCAGCCCGACAGGGCAGCCGCGAAGTATGTCCACCCGAGGGCATATTTGCCGGCCTTGGACCAAGGGTCGACAGTGTCCGCCTGAACAAGACCCGGTGGGCTTGTAGGAGTCAAGGGAATCAGTATCCGCTTGACGACGTCGGAAACGCTTCGAGTGGCCTGGCTGGTGAGCTCCTGCATATGGGGTGCCATGATGGATAGCAGGTAATGGCTGCAGCTGCTTCAGCTGCGTCGTAGCAAAAACGTGGCAGACGAGGCACGAGTTGGAGTTGGAGTTGGTATTACCCCGTGCTTGCGTGGGACGTAGGCAATAAAGCCCGCGGTTTCAACCTGGGCCAAGGACAGCGAATGCTTCTATCGCATTGCAGCCAGGCGCTTACAGCCCGCCGATCAGGACTTGCTGCCGTGAATGAGTGGCTATGAAACCGCAGCGCGCTCTGGAGTCATAACGAGTAGTACCAGACTTCTCGAAACGAAACAAAGCCCAATGATTAAGATTAACGAGAGAGCTGGGCAGTGAGATGGCAAAGATTGATCAACAACTGATGAGCGGTGGGGGGCTGAATGCGGCGACCCGTGAGGATATAAAGCCCAGACATGGCTCAAAGAGCTTCCCTCCTCCCTGCACTCGCTAATACGGAGCGAGTGATACAGGGATTTTTAAGTCGGTGGATCACATCAACGATGGGCTAGTGACGGCTGCAAAAAGCCTGGGTGACAAGCGCGGGAAAGATACGGGCGAGCATCAGATGTTGGTGACACGCCGAATCGCCATGCGGGCAACGGTCGATATGGCCTGAATCGTTCAATAGTCCGGACAAAAGCAGACAGACAAGAGCCGTGATGGGACGCAACAGGGACGCATCAGGGCTCCCCAGCGGCTGGGCAGGCCGCGAGATTGGTCGCTTCTTGCATCCGGGGATTGCGCACGCCGAGCACGAATTGGCGCGGCCCAATGTGACAGGCGAGGTGATGAACGAGGCGGCATGCAGGTCAAGCTACCGCAATCTAGCCATGGTGTGCTCCAACCAGGCAACGAATTTGCTAGCGGGCGGGGCGAATGGCTGCTCGGCAGACGGTTGATGATCGAGCAAGGGTTCGTCTGCATGAGCACGGCGGAAGCTAACGAACAAAGTCGATTCATGTGTCTTTGGTGCTCCATGCTCGTCCTGCGTCCATCGACATCCCATCTCTCAGGAACAGAACTGTACTGTACGGAGTCGCATCCGCCACAAGGTCCACAAGTTTGCTGACAAGGGCTCCATGTTGCACTCGTAGTCGTACAGTAACCGTTGGTGATGACACACACAGTCCCGTCCTGGTGAAGAAATAGAAGTAGACTCCGAGGTATTATCCCACAAGCCCACAGTTGATTACAGCAGAATTTCCATGGCGAATGCTGCCGTCTTGAGAAACGGCGCAAATCCGGTCACCCAAATCATAAACACCGCCATCAGCAGCCCTAGCGCGAATGAGGGGAAACCAGATTTCTGCATTGAGCCACTCATGAGCTCCAACAGCTCCCAATCGAGGGACCGTTTGGGCAAGTAAAAACGGCGCTCCAGAGGCTGTTGGTGACGGATCCAGTGGCCATATGCACTCTGCACCGTGATTCGACGGGCGGCAGGGCGAAAGGGGACCGTCGTGGACATGGGCGGCAAAGCGAGGCGTGTGATTCGCTGGGATTCTTAATGGCCGACAGCGGTCTGAGCAAATAAGGCTCTAGGAATTGTCCGCCAAGATTCTGATAATCTCACAAGGAGCGCTAACAGCCGGAGTCTGACGGATCGCGTGGGATGAATTTGTGTGTCTTACAGGGTTTTTCTTTCTTTCCAGTTGCTGGTGGTGTTGAGGTTTGGCGCTGCTTGTGCTTGTGCTCGTGCTTCTGTCCTCTGATGGCTGCTGCTACTAGCCTGCTAGTGGTCCGGAGAAATGGCCGTCCGGCACATGCTTCTTCTTTCCCTGGTCTGGGCGCCTTTGTCCTGCGAGAATCACCCGATTGCTGTACTGTAGAAGTTGTCAAGCATGGATCTCTCCCTGCGCAATCTGCTTGCATCCGGAATATACGATACGTAGACACTCGGTATCCATCTGGCCATGGCAGCGTCGCAGCCAAATCACGTGTGACACCAATCGGAAGTCAAACTTTGTGTCCGAGCAGCTCTTTAACTTGGCTGCCCTGCCGATTGATAATGATTCCAGCCTGGAGAGACGCGTCAGTTGGGTATATATCGAACCACCGTCTCCATACATGACACCAAGTAATCGGCAACGACGGCATCGATCGACATCCCCGTCTTTGCATCTCCGAATTCCCAAGCAATCTCCAGCTGCCGGGAGACACAAGATGGACACCTCTGTCAGCCTTGTGCTCCACCCGCGTGTCATTGGCTGTAGATTGTCCAAGCTCCCCCACCCGCAAGGCTGAGAGCTTAAGTTTTCTTTCTTTTTGGGCACGGCGGCGCAGAGAACAACTCCCGAAACACACGACACACTCGATACAGCCCTTGTTCTGATGTTGTAATTCTGCATCCGTCTTTCGATTATACCCATCAGCGACTCCGAAGTCTGCCGAATCACCGTCATCATGGCACCCGAGGTGGGCCTGTCGCGCTCGACCTTTGCTAAGCTCTCTCCTCATCCGTATCTGCTCGCAAATCTCGAACCATCCGACGACTCTGTTCCACCTGCGCGAAGCAATGGACGGGCTCCTTTCGAGGTCCGGACACCCACAGTCAATATCTCCAGCTTATCACATGCCCACGGAAGTGCCCTGGTGAGGACAGGGGATACAACCGTCATTTGCGGAATTCGGGGCGAAACAATCCTAACGGACCACATCCCCAACTTCCGCGCATCCAATACACAGACAGAATTGGCCGATTACGATTTATTGGTTCCGAATATTGAACTGGCCACCGGATCGGCGCCACAATTTTTGCCCGGCGGTCCGCCCACAACTCTCGCCCAGACATTGAGCACCAGAATCTACTCCCTTCTACACAGCTCCAAGCTACTGCGCGCTGAAGATTTGCGGATATGGCACAAACGACCGGCCGAAGCTCCGATCCCGGTTGATGAGGAGGAAGAGGGAGGGAATGAGCAGCAAGAAGGAGAAGAGACCGTGGTGGCATACTGGGTGCTGTATATCGATCTCTTCTTCATCTCCTTTGATGGCAATCCGTTTGATGCAGCTTGGGCAGCAACCGTGGCTGCTCTCCGCGACACCAAGCTACCCCAGGCTCGCTACGACCAAGACAGAGAGATGATTATATGCTCCAGGAAAGACCCAAGGCCTCTCACAGTGGAAACAATGCCCATTGCTTGCACAGCAGTCATCTTCACAGGCAAAGAGACGAAAGACCAGGCTCCAGATGGCAAGTTCTGGATGTTGGCTGACCCAGATACCCTGGAGGAATCATTATGCAATGAGACAGTTACGATTGTCATTGACTGCTCTGGCGGCTCAAGACGAATCCTGTCCATATCGAAGCACGGAGGCACGGTCATGTCGGCGAAGCTACTTGGGTCGAAGGAGTTCCTCGACTGGGCAAGTAAGCGGTGGGAGGGCCTTGCATCGGCAATCACTGGCAGCCGATGAATCTAGAATACCATATAATACCATAATTGTTTAAGCATCGAGAGCCATCTTTGTTTCGGGATGATTTGTTGGCCAGCTCATACAAAGGACCAACTATAGTACTACTAGGAAACTTTGCACATTGTACCAGACAGAGGGTACGGAATAGGTAGAATCAAGCTGTCAAGTACAAACAAAAACTTCATGGATCAAAGCAGGCATGTGTCAACCATTCGAACCACCCTTTCAGACTTTATATCTAGGGCAGTAGATACCGGCCGACGACTCTCTCTACCGCTCAGTCGAATGAGGCCGCGATGCCACGTACATAAAGTACCAAAGACATAACGTGAAAAATTCAACAAGCGGTTAAACTATGAAGAAAAAAGAAAAAGAAAAAAGAGCTCAAAAACAGAAGCTCAATTTTTTAGCCTACTACCAGAGCACGCACAGGCCACCCGACTTAGCTAATCCAAATCCCACCTCCCCACTTCGCTTGAGCTTCGAACCTTTCCAAACCCTTTAGCTAGCCAACACTTATTACGAAACTATTTTTTCCTACTCCGTTTCTGTTTTTCTTCTTCTTTCTTTTTCCTCTCTCCATCTTCTTTCGACCGAACCATGGAATCCCTCTCAGATACAAAGTGGGATGTAGTGATCAGCGGCACGGGGCTCCAGCAATCCCTTCTCGCCCTGTAAGCTTCGGATTCCATCGGCTTGGCTTTTGCCCTCCAAACTGACTGACCAGCCTCGTCTCGTGAAGTGCCCTGTCGCGATCTGGCAAGAACATCCTCCACGTCGATCCCAACGAGTACTATGGCGAGGCCGAGGCTGTCCTGAGCCTGCAGGAGATCGACGAGTGGGCTGCTAGACGCCAGTCGGAGGATGGCGATGGCGTTTTTGCAGCTGCGCGGGTGACTCGTCCCGACGGCCCCGAAAGCTTGTCGTCGAGGGGATACACCCTCGCCCTGGCGCCGCAGCTGATCCATACGCGCTCAGAGCTCCTGTCGAAGCTGGTTTCATCGAAAGCCTTCCGGCAGCTCGAGTTTCTTGCTGTTGGCTCGTTTTACATCTATCAGCCTCCGTCTGCAGAGTCTTCAGCTCCTAGCCTCAGCCGCATACCCTCGACTCGAGAAGATGTGTTTGCGAACACGACGATTTCAGTCAAAGCAAAGCGCGGGCTTATGAAGTTCCTCAAGTTTGTGCTGGACTACAACGTTGAGCCGCAGACGGATGTATGGAAGCCACATGCAGGCGACTCGCTGGCGAGTTTTCTTGCGGCAGAGTTTAAGCTTGACGCCGCCCTGCAGGCCTACATCATCACTCTGACTCTCAGCTTGGATGGCAAGATATCGACAGAAGCCGGTCTGGCCGCTATCCACCGCCATATTACCTCCATGGGGGTCTTTGGCGCAGGTTTTGCAGCTGTTTACCCCAAATGGGGCGGCCTGTCTGAGATTGCCCAAGTGGGCTGTCGAGCCGGTGCCGTCGGTGGCGCTGTTTACATGCTCGGTGTTGGCATCAAGGACGTCCAGAAAGCCCCTCCCACGGCCGAAATGCCTGAAGGGCTGGACATTGTCCTATCAAACGACATGGCGATAAAGTCAAAGGCCCTGGTGAAAGCCCTGGGCAAGCCGGCAGGCGAAAGCCGCCGCCTAAGTAGACTCACAGTCATTGTCAACTCGGGTCTACCCTCGCTCTTCGAGACGGTGACCGATGGTGCCCCGACTCCAGCCGTCGGCGTGGTTGCGATTCCCGCTGGAACACCGTTTGGCGAAGACGGAGTCTCATCTGAGTACCCCATTTACGCTCTGGCTCATTCAAGTGACGCCGGCGAATGCCCTTCTGGACAATGTAAGCTTCATTCTTTCTTTTCTCTCATTCTATTTCCTCCATGTGTTATGATGATAAAACCTTAACGAATACTTATCTACATTGGCTGAATCCCATTGACGATAACTCCTCTGACAACCTGATACACACCCTCATCATTAGCATTTCTTGTCTTTCATATCTCTTTTATCGGGTAGTTTGCTAATGGTTCATCAGGCGTATTATATCTTAGCACCCTCACAAGCCCGGATGCTCAAACCCATCTTGAAAAGGCGCTTTCATCTCTTTTGGCTTCCCTCTCTGTGGACGGTCAAGAGCCTCCCAAGTCACTCTACCAATTGTATTATGAACAGACTGGGTTTGACGTTCCATCCGTAAACATTGATGGGCAATCTGCCGTATTCTCCTTACTACCCCTGGACCTTGCTTTTAATGACTCTGTACTGGATCCTGTCCGGAGCGCATGGGAAATGGTTGCGTCTCCAGCTACAGAAGAAGAATCTGCAGAGTATCTAGTATTCACAGATCGGGAGGGCGCCGATGCCGAAGATGAATTTGATAATTAATTAGCTACCAGATGTGCATTAAATGAACTATTATATACCCCTAAACGTCCCTATACTTTGCCCTAACTGTAATTCTATCTGTGGTACCTCCCTGACTACTTCTGCTATAATAAAGGTGCTATATGATTATCGTTGAAGCATATCAAGTATACAATCACCATAATGGATCTTGGTAGCTGGCAGCTGTTATTGGCCCAGGTGGTACAGCCTTGCTATACACATCACATTCAAACTCTTCGCCATCCTTTTGTCTCATTGTATACTAATCTAAGTATTTCCATGGAGACTGGCCACATGAGGCCGCGCAGTTTTCCATCATTCACCGGCCCTTGGCGCGTCCTCAAGCTTCTTATAAGCAGCCTGAACCTCCGGCAAAGAACTAATCCTTGCAAGCCACTGTCTGACGAGAGGGCAGTCTTCCAAGCCCAGTCCCGCAAACTGATGCTTCTTGACCCAGGCCTGAAAATGCAGATCCACTGCAGTGACCCTGGATCCTCCTAGAACCGTCTCGCCGCCGCTCCTCCTCAGCTGCTTCTCAAACGTGCCGTAGAACCGAATAGCCTGCTCCCGGTACCGGTTCAGCGCATCCTCATTCTTCATCGCGTTGTAGTTCTGGTACCAATTCACCTGGCCCGTCATGGGTCCCAACGTCGTGAGCAAGAACTGCTCCCACTTTTCAAAGTCGACAATGTCTTGCTCGCTGCTGCTTTTCGGGCCCAACAGTCCGTCCTTGTCGTATACGCGACGGACGTAATTCATGATGGCGCCGCTCTCCCAACTGACGACACCGGTGTTTGGGTCTTCGAGGGCAGGGACGCGACCGTTCTCGTTGATCTTGAGAAAGGCGGCGCCGAGGACTCCTTTTTGAGGGTCGTTGCCGAATTCCCACATTTTTACGTCGTAAGGGACCTTGAGGAATTCGAGGGCCATGGCGATTTTGAAGGGGTTAGGTCCAGCCTCGTGGGCGTGGAGGAGGAGAGGTTTGATGGTTTGCTGAGGCATGTTTAAACTTTACTCGTTGATAACGAAGTCCGGTGTTTTCGTTGCTTCCTTTGCGTCAATGACGTGCTTTCTATGGCAGATCTTGGACTTTTGGGGTGTCGTATGCCGACATTTATATACTTGAAGCCCCTTGGATGCCAGTCTACTCATGCAGTTGCACCAGGGGGGAAGAGTGGACATCTCTGAGAGTTTCCACCGTAAACCGGCGGAGGAAGACTGCGAATCCGCGAGCGGTGATAACCCATCGTCGAGAAGCCCACTCCAAGCAATATTCGAGCATGAACATGTGGTCCTTTGACTGGGGCTGCTGGGAAATTTGTTCCGGATTCGAGAATATTCAGCTGGGTGGATGCTCAAAGCTGTATTCTCACCGCCAGGCCCGCGGATTGAAGGATGTAGATGTGCAGGATTGAGAAGGTAGTCTTGATTCTTTTTGTTGTAAAAGATGATGTCTGTTTGTTTCTTTTCATCTACAAAAACAAAGTCGATGCTGGGTATCTATGTTAAGGATTACTTCTCGGTGGTAGCCTAGCTATCTCTTTGTTCACGTTACGGCTGTTTAACGCCTTGGCCATAAAAGGACCGTAACGTTGTTCATGCAATTCTTGATACTCCCCCTTCTAAGCCCCCAAGTTTACGCAATAGATTCCTGTCATTTTGCTCTTCGAATTGCCTAGATGCCGCGGAATCCATCTTCACCCGGGGTGGATTCGATAACTCATGAACATCGCGCCGCCTTTACTTTTGTAACCCCTCCAAGTGGAGGACAAAAAAACAGGGAATGAAGAGATTTTGAACACGCATGTCACAACTAGGTATGTGCATATAGAAGTGATCGCCATCTAGTGAAGTATGTGTTCATGCTGTGGATGTACGAGTATGTGCACTTACATGTATCCTACGGTCCGTACCGTATTTTTCTGTCCTCCACTTGCCGAATACATGTAAGTGAACCCACTACTAATGACCGGCAGCGGAGCGGAGTTTAAAGCAACAACAGCGCCTCCTTGGTACCCAAACGGGCAAATGGATACCCTCAATTGCGATATATCCTATTCTCGATGGCACAGACTGCAACTCCAGTCGAAGTCGAAAGTCCAAGTCGAGTGTTTGACTACAACAGATTTTCCAGCGGGACTTTTGGATGATTTCTCGCTGTTGGATTTCTAAGCGATCGATCGCAATCACTTGCCATAAGACAATAAACAGTTCCACATACAAGTTTCGTCTAGTGATATGGCCTCAGGAGAACCAGAACCCAACGGCTTTCCTCAACATGATCGCGCCGTGTCACGTCAAGTAGACTCTTGGCCACAATTATAAATCTTGCTTATGAATGATGATGACCGATCATCCACCGAGGGTGGTTCGAGTTACGCAATGGTGCCCGAAAGAAGCAATGACTGCACGATTCAGACTCAACTACAAAACTGCATCTCGATGCCCTCGAATTTAAAAGGATCAAAACGTTTGAGTTAAGCATTCTCCCGCACATTTTTCTCTATTCCATCACAAAACTTGCGATAAAACTCGCCCTCTTCAATACCATGGCCAGCCAGCCTAGTATCAAACTGTACACCGACTCGACTCCCAATGGCATCAAGATCAGCATGGCATTAGAGGAGCTCGGTCTCCCATACGAATTTGAGCATATCGACATCACCACAAATCGACAGAAAGAGCCCTGGTTTCTCGAAATCAATCCCAACGGCCGCATCCCAGCCATCACTGACACGCTCCCTGACGGCCAGCAAGTCAGGGTCTTTGAGGGAGGAAGCATCCTCCAATATCTCACCGAACGCTACGATCCAGACCACAAAATTTCATTCCCGAAAGGCACAAGAGACTACTGGGAGTGTAACAACTGGCTCTTCTTTCAGCATGGAGGCAAGTCCTCCGTCCGTGGGTGTTGGTGTTCTTGAAACCTAACGACTAAACGTTTTTCAATCTAGGAATTGGCCCAATGCATGGCCAAGCAGCACATTTCTACCGCTATGCACCCACGAAGATCCAATATGGCATTGATCGGTACATTAACGAGACACGACGTCTCTACCGCGTGATTGATGCCGAGCTTGCCAAGTCGAAATCTGGTTTCCTGGTGGCAGACCACATCTCCATCGCAGACATCGCTGTTCTCTCTTGGGTAATCTACGCGGAATTCGTCAGCTTGGACATGAGCGAGTTTCCGTTTCTCCAGAAATGGGAAAGAATGATGTCTGCCAGACCGGGAATCAATAAAGGCTTTCATGTGCCTAAGCCTTTGATGTTCAAGATCAGGGAAGGCGATCCTGAAGTTTTTGCACAGTTCACAAACGAAAGGAAAGATTGGATTTTAAAGGGAATGGAGGAGGCCAAGAAACGATAGAGCTTAGTAAAAGATCAAGTTGGAGAACACAAGGCAGTATCTTGAGCCAGAGATAATAGAACACGGCAGCGTGGCCGACGCTTGCTCTTGTATCCCGCTGACGGTTGATCAGCTTGATCCTTACTCCCCCTTGTCCCCTTACGTTGATGTCATGCCATTCCCGTCTGGTGGGGGAGAGCCTCCCAACGGCGAGCTTATAGTACTTGACATTTGATCTTGGCTGGCGTCAGTTCTGTAGCTCCCTAGCTTAGAACCATCTTCCTCAAACACCCCAAAGCACAACACAACTTGATAGCCACCCTAACCTGGAAGCGACTTAGAACCAAGATTCCATCCTCGAAAGCAGAACCTGCAAGACTACAATCCGGATCCTGCCTTGCCAAAGCTTTCGCCCATAGAACCAGCGTAGCTACATATACGCCGATAGCAAGATGAGGCACCTCGGCCACGGCCTTTTGGCTCCCGTGATCCTGTGTCGTTGGCATGGTGGACGGGCAGCTTTTGTCGGTTCGCCGACCTGACGGAATGTCAAAGACAACAGACTGCTTTGCTGCGTCGAGAAGTTGTCTTGCATGGTGAGCAGCGATGTCGCAGTCCTCGGAGCTCTGCCATATCTCAATATCTGCGAGACAGGTGCCCTGGCTTGCGGAGCCGCAAATTTGCCATCTTGCAGATTTGTGCAGCAATTCCACATTGGTGCGGATGTTGATGAATATCAGGTGGAAGAGCGAGGTGGTGGACAAGTGACTTTCGATGGGTATCTGGGTCTGGCATGCATTCCACCATCGATGCAGTCCGAGTTCCAGCAAGTCTTGCTTCCAAAATACATTTAACATGGAGACACCTTCACTACTCGAATTGCCAGAAACAGCGGCGAGGAGTGTCAGACAGCACATTGCTGGTGTAGGTGTTGTTGGACAGTGCAAGGTCGTTTGAGGATTCATTATTGACGCGAATAGTTTGAAGCAGTCTTCAAGCAAGTCAGTGTTTTCCGATGGGCCTTGAAGACCGTCGAAGCCAGCAAATGTGCATTGAATGATTGTTGTGCTCAAGTGTGCTGGCCGTCGCAATATGAGCACATGGTACGATTCCAGGACGCAAAGACTCTCAACCAACCTGCGCGGTGGCTGTTAGCTGTTGTGATGTGGCTTGCAGCGGTGTCCAATACAAACCTCAACCGCCTCTTCACGTCAAAATCTGTCAGTGACGATTCGAGGGTGGTGAGTGAATAATCCTCGACACTCTACTTTATGTCAGTTCCGACCACAGGGGGGGGGGGGGGGGGGGGCATGTTGAGAACTGACCTGAAGAAGAAAACCATGCTGTGCCTCGGTGCACTCGAACGCCCGCGGATCTCCGCTGCACAGGCCGAATATCTCCAGGCACATCAACTATGAGCGATCAGAACAGCCATCAGAGATTGACGGACATAGAAGCGCGAACTCCTCCCCTCCTCTCCAAATCTGAAGCGAGAGGAATATCGTGGCAGCTCTTACCGTTTGCGCTAGGTCTATCGCCTCTGTCATACTCAAATGGTCGCTCGAAAGCGCCTTTATATTCCGTCAGTGATGCTTTGTAGAAGTTTAGGAAGAAGGCCAGTCACTCGACGCACTCACACGACTCAAGGCCAATCTCCTAGCATCGGTATGCATAGCCAATGAAATTCGGAAGCTGCCTTCGATTGGGCAGAATAGGCCGCCTACTGCTGTCATGGCGAGAAGAAGCTCTCTTCATGATACCGACTCCTCCAGAAATGGCGCACA
Source organism: Trichoderma sp. IMV 00454 (assembly GCA_001931985.1). Taxonomy (NCBI): domain Eukaryota; kingdom Fungi; phylum Ascomycota; class Sordariomycetes; order Hypocreales; family Hypocreaceae; genus Trichoderma; species Trichoderma sp. IMV 00454. The sequence continues at coordinate 162,895 of MSJK01000138.1, forward strand.
GGCTACCATCTCAGCAAGACTTGTCCGCGTCTCGTCGCGCCCAAGTCGAAAAAGCATGGGGAGACACTTGGCCAGGGGACCGCGTGCCAACCTCCACCGATGCTGAAATCGCATACCAGCCACTTGATCGGGGCCAGGTTTCTGTCTTCAGACAGGCCATGCTCGCTGATAGACAAGCGAGAGAAAAGAAACGATTTCCCAGCCTTGACAATGCAGATATCCTGTTTTCCATGCCCAGTTCTTCACAAGCAGTAAGTAAGCTCTTATCAGCCCTGCCTTGTCTCCAAGTCCATTGCTGATACTCTACTCCGTCGTAAAGCTTGCTTGGCCCACGTCCTTCTTCCTTGCCTCATTGAAGCCCGAGTATAGCATTGGCATTGATGAGCTGATACAGGAGACGCATCAGAACCTGTTGTGCACCACCATATTCCTGAGAGATGTTCCCCCAATTGGTTTCCTCCGGGTTCCTCGACCAGAGTATCTGACACTGGCGTTGGCTGCCGTGGGCGCCTCCGTGACGCCACAGAAAGAAGAACAGGCATTACAGCTCTGGCACACTTCGGCGAGTCAATTGCTGGGCAATTTGGAGGTCGACAATGGCGTCGCCCGTAAAACTGATCTCGTCAAAGCGGTACGTGAAAAGGCTTATTCCATTCCTGACTATGCCACCGTGTCTACATGTACCTCCGTGTTTCAACTCCTGAACAAAATCGCAGTGGACTCTCTTAGAGACCTTTGCCTTTCTGTCTTCTGATCGCATCGTGCGAAGACGCGCCCGCATGATTCATGGATGCGTCAAAACAGTTGAGTCAGCCCTAGCTTCGACCGTCGCCCAAATTACCAACAGTCACTACATGTAGGCAGTTTGGAGGATTTTTCGCGAAGCATCCTGCCTTGACGGGGTTGGGAACGATGAGTCTGCGCAATCACAAATAACAAATCACGGTCGGTGAGTAACCTGTGTCATGACCCAAAAAAAAAAAAAAAAAAAAAAAAGCGCTGGCTAAAACCTCAGATCGTTGATATCGTACTTCGTAATACTGGATCTTCTTCGAGCTATTCAGTATGGCCAATCCACTTCATTTCCTACAGCCTTGTTTCTCCGCCATCATCACCGCCGTTGCTCTGATAGTGCAACCACTGCAGACAGCTCAGTGCTGCAAATTCGAAACGAAAGCTCCAGAGATGCCTGGATTTCCATCTTCACCATGCTTGCCGATGTCCACTCAGTAACACACACCTTTGGTCCTTTAACTACTCAGGATTTCCGGATACATAACATGGTACATCTTGCAGACAATACAGTCCAAATGCCCTTCTCTCCAGCACACGAAATCTCTCAGCTTAGACAGAAGCTTTCCGCAAGCCTTTTGACATGGAAGAGCAATCATTTGGATTCGGCAGCAGACGAACTTTTGCTCATGTATTACTTCTGTCTTCTTTATAACACGGTGCCGTCGTTGCAGCCCCTCTATGCATTAGCAGGCTGCACGCACGCCTCATTCAGTGCATTCAAGATGCAGAGAGACAGGGCCAAAGCTTCGGAGGGCTTGCCATTCTACCGTGCTGCTATATCTACTGTCTGGCTGATTTTGGAAACAAGTGAACGAATACAGTCTGATGATCTGCCGATATGGGCCGCACTGACAGTGTTCTCTGCTGCGCTGGTCCTTTGGGCTCGCAAGGAATTTGCAAAGAATGGGGATGTAGATTCGTGGTCTTGGAGGTCTTTACTTCCTTTTCAGCAAGAGCTTGCACGAATGAAGTTTTCAGGTGCTCGAGATATGGCAGCTATGTTGTCCCGTTTAACCTGATGCAATCTATCTGGATCCGATGATTTGGAAAAGCGGCGACAGTATGTGCGAAAGATGGCAGCTGTTTTTTTGTTGGCTGTAGCCGGGCGAAATGTCTCTTTTGGAATAACGAACATCTTCCCGTCATGACCTTGTACTAATAACTTTGTTGAAAATAGGGGCATCAACCTAGGAGGTATCAGCACCTGTCAGTCCAGCTACAGAGCATGAGAAGGCTAGGCCCGCAGTGTAATAGTAATAGGCTAGGCCAATTGATCATACATTTCAACAATCGTGAAATGACATTCTGACCATTTTACCTTCATTCTAGAGCACGCCTGCTTGTCGTTTTATAAACTAAGCCTGCAGGCTACCACTTATTCCTGTTAACACAATCTCACACGTATGGCTCTTTGGTGCGATGAGGAAATGATTTTCCATGGCCATTGACTCATCCGTCACCGAATGCGCGAGTCTGGCACCACGACACGCCCTAAAGAACTCGGTGGTTGCGAGTCTCATCTCCATGCGGGCCAGGTGCACTCCAAGGCAGACTCGAGCACCTAATCCGAATGGCGAGTATACCGCTTTTGCTGCATCCGTGATTCTCGATACAGCACCCGTATCTTCCAAGTCATCTGAAAGCTGCCACCGCGAAGGATCAAATCTGATTTCTCTCTTTTTAGTCCGCGCTTTGAAGAAAAAAAGGACAAGGTAGTAGAACTGACTTTACCTTTCAGGATTTCGAAAGAGATTGGAGTCTCTGTGCAGAGTGAATGCTTGAGTTGTTACCGTTGTGCCAGCGGGTATGTAGTGTCCCATCATGTGTGCGCCTCCCTTTGGCACAATACGCGGTAGTCCGCCTGGCGCAGCTCCGTACAATCTCAAAGTTTCTTCGATGATTCCATTGAGGACTGGCAACTTCTCTAAATCCTCCTCTGGGAACTCAGGTCGTAATTCCGCAACCTCTTGTTCGAGTTTGGCCGGCCACTGCGGGTGTGAGAGCACAGCCCAAACGAGGTAAGTCATGGTCACTGCGGTGGTATCGGACCCGGCTACCAAGAGGCCTTGAGACTCATACTGGACGTCCGTCTCGTCGAGGCGACCGCCTTCTGTCTGGGCCTCTTTGTTGACGGCCGAGAAGATGCTTTTATCATTTCCTGCAGCTTTGCTCTTCCTGCGTGCTTCCAGTCCGTATTTTATGAGGATGTCGTTGCCTCGGAAAAGTTCCCTTATACCCTCAACTGGGATACACTTGAGAAGAGGAGGAATCCACCACGGTAGTTCGGCCGCGATTCCGCTTCCTTTCATATTTGATTGGAGGATACGGATATACTCATTGACCTATCACAAATTCGTAAGGATCTTAGAAAAAGAAGAGTCCAAGAGTTTTTACTCACCTGCCCCCGCTCAATGGCGTGAAATGAATCGCCAAACATGAGCAACGCCGAGATATCGGTCGCCATGAATGTCCACCACCGCAGAACACATGCGCTTCCCTTCTGCTTTGCTTCATTCCGAATCTTCATCACCACTTGCTTCGTCATTTCATGGACAGTCTTCTCGTAGTTTTGCCTTAGGTATGTCTTGGAAAACGCACGAGCAAAAAGCTTCCGTCGAGTCCCATGCGCCTTGCTGTCACTCATGGAGAAAAGGATCGGCCGCCCGAATGGCGCGACCTCGACATACCACGGACTTTTCGTGTATCCTGAATTTATCTTGTGGATGGCTTGAACACTTTGTGGATCTGCAACAGAGACCTCGTTGGGACTTAGACGCACGATTGGGCCGTACTTTTGATGCAGAGCGTGAACGTAATGGACCCGCGTTCCCGTTACCACGGCCCTTTTCAATACCAAGTTTGTCCAAAGAGAGACCCGCGGCCCTGGCAAAGCTCTCAAGGGAGACGTCAGGACAAAAGAAACCTTCTATGCTACAGGTAAATATTACAAGCTCGTCAACCTAGATCAGTGGTCTCATGACTTACTTTTACCGTACTGATGAGGATTGAAAGAAGAATCAATCCGGCGACAGCCGAAAAGATCAGCGACAGGCTCCCGAACATGGTGCAAGGTATTACAATCTGTTAGATGAGGAAAATGGTCTTCCTAGTTGGTGTTTTCCCTTGTCCCTAAATTCTTTCGAACGCTTCCCCATAGTCCCTCAAATACCTTTACTCTGCCCCGTCATTTCCCCAGATCCCGCATGACGGCTGAGAGCTCCGCTGTTCATCGGATCTCGACCCTGAGAAATGATTCGGCTCCGTGTGGGGGTATCGCCCTCGGCTTGTGTGGGGTTTGCACCAGATAGACTCCATCGGATGCGATGATATGATGTGCGAGTCTGTATCGTACCCATTCCAAATAAAGGTGCATACAGACATTTCATAGCCTAAAGATATTCACATTATATATAGAAGCCATCTTTGAATTGTTAAGCTTGGCTTGCAGCCTCTCATCGCTCATCATGAGCTAGTTATTCAAATCCTACTGAAAAGGCTCTTTATACGCTACATGCATCCTCCCTGACCTGATTATTGTTGAGAAATGAATCATTAGAGTTATAAAGCTAAATTGATATATGTAATAGTCATATTATGTGCTAGTTGCTGTGAATTTACCTCTGTGTTTTTCTAACACCCCCTTGCCCCCATCGGCTTATGGCTCTCGGATTGTAGGCAATCTGAGGATCACGCATATCGAACAATCCGGGGTATGGGTTTGAGAGGCTCCACTGACCATAGATGCCGAGCGGGGGCTGTTCGACTACATGTAGCCTAAAGGTTACCACATTCGGAAATGTCTACATGTAGCCAGTGATTGCTATTTACTCGGCAAGTGGGGTTTGGACTGCAAGATGAATAAGTGTACATATAACCAAGCTCGATATGGGCGTTCCTCAAAGATCCAAGACTTCAGTCGAGTTGTTGAGGGAGACAAGGTGGCAAAAACAACGGAACAGACGAACAATTTGTCAGGCATGTAGGAAAGCAACAACTTGTCATTGCGGGTGACTTCTGACACCGCCCGTGACCGTAAAAAGAAGCTACATCGACTATGGATTCAGCCACGACGAAATACATTTCTCGAAACAACTCCTCCGAGAGTACAAATGAGGGTCAACGGCCTCTCCGATATCGACAGCCAACAATCTTTGGGCAATCACCTGGTCCACGACAAGATCACCGAGGAAACACATTCACCGACTCTTTACCTCATTCCATAACGACAAAACGTATCATATAGTTTCAACACCAGTGCGACTTTGCTGCGGAACATGTTCCCTAATTCAAGGTACTCTTTCTCAAAACTCGATACGGTAGCCGTCGCCTCCTTCTCTGTCGAAACGCTATCCAATATGGCTTGGCTGGCTGGGGGGAGTGGGTACAACCTCCTCGGCTTTTACATCCACGATGTCCGTGTCGAGGATCAGAAAGGCTTACAAAGAAAAGGGACATACTGCCCCGTTATGCTTGAGAACCTGACGGATCCGATCATTACCGGAAGGGAGGAGCTTGGTGTACTGAAGCTTTACTCTGACGTTGACATTGAAGAGAGCGACAACACGTGCTCTGTGAAAATTAGTTGGCGAGGAAATGTGTATGAGCAGCTATCATGGCAACAATTGACACCAAAAGGTCCGACAAAGACAGAGGGAGCACGAGTCTGAGGGTCTATTGGTGCACCAATATACTGATTACTGGAGGATGGCTACTTGTTACATGGTGCCTAAATAAACCTCCATTGTTTTAATCCCATCTTAACCATGAGATCAATTGTAATATTCACGTATTCCCATCCTGCTCTCAGATGTTTCGAAAATCCCACCATCAGAAGTAGAAGCAATAAGAGAAAAAACTCGCATGTCGCCAGATCAAATCCATTCCTGCGTCCATGCTCTCCTAAGGGGCTGCTGGTTTCTCATGGTTCATCCCAATGCGAAAATAAATGTCCTCGTTTCCCAAACGCCGTTGTTGAAGATTTCTTGTTAAATCTTGAAAATGCATTAAAACTCGGTTTCCGGAAAAGGCAGAATGTTCATATATCTGCTCCTCCATTTAAACTCAAACTCCAGAATCGTTGCAGTCAAGGCGCCCAAATCAAGCAAGCTCATCCTCAGATTCCATTTCCGCGTCGTCCATTTCACCACCGAGGGCGGCATTGATTCCGATTCGAATAGTTCCAAAAGGCTCCATGGCTGCCGCGCCCTCTTGGTGAACTGATATGATTCTCTTTGTCGCTAGAGACAGTACGTGGAGGAAAGCCTGAGCGGCAACGGCTTTAGAATGGGTGCCAGTCTCAGCCAGCTCCTCAAACTTGATCCACCGACGACCTTTCGGATCCCGATCATGGATGACACCCGTCTTTGCAGCCTGTTCCGTGACATATTCCATGAAATTTTGGCTGTTCACATCAAGACCTTGAGTTGAGACCTGAGTGTTGTCTTGATCAAAGTCAAGGGGACCAACTGGTCCACCCAGCTCGAAAGATGAATCGTGAGAGCCGAAATCGTCCATTCCAAAGAGCGGCTCGGCAGGGTCACTATGGCGGTCAATCGTGCCCAGTGCGCTTCCACGATTGAAAAATGGGCTTGGAGTGACTTTCGATTTCTGCGCGCTTCCTCGAACAGATGAGCCTGGGACAGCAGAGCCAGGTCTGCTCCATGGCATCATAGATGAAGAGTGACGATCTTCCATTGGTGGTGCCGCATCCATTCCAATCTCAGGAATAGAATGATCATCAAACATGATGTATGCGTCGTCGTGAGCGTCGCGGTTTTCGCCTCGCCCAAGCTCAACTTCTTCATCCACTCGCTGCTTCATGTTTCGCTCTTCAGCATTTTGCTCGTCCTCAAATGCCTCATCCGACTTTCGGCGACGACCTCGCTTTTTGGGCTCGGATTGCTCGATTTCATCTGGCTCTCGGCCCTGAAGGCGAGCCTTCAACGAGATGCCAACAAAATCAGCCGCCAATGGGTGAACCAAGCCTGCTGCGTTCTGGTATGCTCCAACATGAGCAATGCCATAGTCATAGAGAAGCGCCATTGCAGTCTTTTTCGCCTGGCCTTTTGTAGTAGTCGATTTCTGCTGCTGTCCGAGAACAGAGGCCATGTTTGCAGCATAGTTGGGTTCCCAATCCTTGATGACTTGCCTATGAAGCGTGATTCTTGTGTCAACCATCGTATGCGGATTTGTTCGACGGGATCTTGCCATTTTAGTAGATGCTTGACCAGGCTCTGCCGTTGCTGTTTCGGCTACTTGTTGCTGAGCCTCTTCCGCTTGTTGGATCGATTCGATGGTTGGAATCGCCTCTCTACCTGGCAATTGCTCTTCTCCAAAGTCAAGCAGGTTGTCTTCTTTGCCCATGATGATACCTCGCGCCTCTTTGGTTATACGTTGTATCCCAAGACCAACCACAGGGCTTGCTTGAACTTGAACAGGAAGAGGTGGTAGCTCTGGCTCTTGGTCAAGGATGCTGATGAGGTTGCCATCTGCGTCGAAATCGAAACCGATTCCCGAAATGGATGGGAATTCATCATCACCAAAGGGTTGAAATTCACCCATGCTGTCTGTGTGATGAATTGATCGACCAAACAAAGGGCTGAGATTGCCAAAATCTGAAGGAATGCGGCAGCTCGCGGCAGACTGTGAAGAAGGCGGCAGTTGCAAGTTGATCAGTGCAGAGGGGTGGCGTGGCGAAGAACTGCCTTGACTAGCAGTGCCGAGCGGTGTCATCTGGGAGAACTTGCTCGCTGAACCCTGGCTTGGGAGTAAGACTAGATCTCTATCCCATCGAAGAAGGTCAAAGTTGGGAAGTGCAGCCAATGGGTCGAAGCTGGGGTCATCTTCCAACACAATATTCTGGCGCCTTGATAGAGCAAGTTAGCTATAATATCACCAATGGGGTGCATGATTTTGCCATCTTACTTTGTCTTGCCAGCCCGCGGATCAGTCTCACTTGTCCGAATGATGCGGAAAAATGTCACCATATCAGACTGCGTCTTTTCGGCATCCGTGAGAACATAGGAGCACTGCTGAGCGAAAACACGCGAGACTCCGTAGAGCAAGTTTCCCTGAAGGCGGAGCGCCAGGGGAGCTCCAGGGTCCAATATCTTTTCACACGCCTTGGGGACGTTGACCTCTTGGATGGCCTTCTTGGTCAGTCTCTTCTGGTTATTTTTGCCAACAGTGGCCACCAGCCTGGATAATGACGATGATGGTTAGTGGAAGACAGCTCCCAGGTGGGGATGTGAAGTGCATACCAAATGGTAGCAACACCATACTGGGTGCTATTCAGAACTACGTATGATATGTCAGTATGCTGTAGATTGTAGCACCTGGATGAGAACCTTTCGCGACTTACTCTCATGACTGTAAAACATGGTAAATAGGGGGGCCGCCGAGCTGCGACGGCAAAGAAGAGAAAACTCGCAAAAGAAACCCGAAGAAAAGATGCCACTTCTAGAACAAATAAAGGAGATGAAATGCAAATAAACTGAAGATGACGATGCTAATGATGAAGGAGATGTCGAATCATATGCTTGGATGCTGGCTTCAACCCCCTTGTCGAACCCCCGTTGAAGTGATTTGCTGCGATGATGAATCTGTTGGAACAAGCAGTAGAAGTTGTGTGAAAAAGTTGGAAGCGAGACGCGGCTGCTTCAACGCGTCGAAGCGTGACGTGATGATCAAGGCACGGAGAAGGAACAACGTTGTCCGCCTTCCTTCCTGCTGCCAGTTGTCCAACAGCTGCTGCACTACTAAGTACTTCATCTCAATCACTCCGCCAGCTGGCAATTCCAAAGAGAGGTACAAGTAATAGATATTTGTTTCGTTCTTTATTACCTAACATGACCATATTGATACTTAATAAAATGACCTCCTAAAGAAGAGAAAAGAGATGCCAGTATTGTTTCTTATCTCATGATAATCATCAGCATCGTGACTGGTGTCATAACCAAAGAAAGGGCATATTCCAAGAGAGATCCCACCATCGTTATAAACCACGGCATAAATTGCCTTCTCCGTCTCTCAGACATCACTCCTCCTCTGGTGGCGCCACTCCCTCTTTCATCTTCGGATCAAGAGCACTCTCCCATCCCACCTGAAAAGAGTCCCAATGCAGCATTACACGGCGCCAGGGATCAGGTTGCAAGTCATCGTCCAGGGAGTGGCTTATATCAGGCCAGCGATCCGTATCCCAAAAACCGGCAGACCAGACATCTAGCATGCTCTCTGCTTTGAACAGGAGATCCCACGATTCAGGATCCGACATGTCCATGTCCGGTCTGTTGATGGGAGTTTCCAAGCGACTCCAGGCGGTGTACGCTCCTTCGTCTCCGTAACTCCCAAAGGAACTGTACTGGTCAAATGGCATTCCCGTTTTTCGCGTCCAGTTATCCCTGAGACCTCGAGATAGAATCATTCCAAACCCGTGTGCTGGGTATTGTCTGGCCTGCTCCTTCATTTTGTTTATGAAGGTATAATATCCCCCTTCCGAATGACTGTTAATGCCGTATCGCGCCAGAGTGTCAATACATATGCCCTCGTGCATGCATTCTATGCCTTGGGAGAGGACATAGGGCATCAGCCTCTCGTTAAGAAGGCCATTGTATTCTGCAGACAATATTAGCCAAATCGTTCCATGACAACACAAAGATTGTGATATATATGTGCATATATCGATGAGCAGGATTAAAGACTTACCTAATTCACGCAACTGCCGACGAAACCACCCCTGCAAGGTAACAACGTGACACAGTTCCCAAGGAGCCATAAATCCATCCACAAGACTGCGCTGAAACTTCGAAATCTTATCCACGCAGGCATCGACCTTGTGCTGAATGATCTGGTTGTTTGGGCTGACTTCAATATCCAGAAATAAGTCCTTGCAAAAGACGGACAAGATGTGGAACATGTACATCGACTGTCGAATCCTCCTCATCTCATCAACTGACACTGGTCGCCGTTTAACAGAGGCCAATAAGGGGCGAAATAAACGTCCCAGGCCGAGAATGCAGTCTTTCGAAAATGCGGTTGATAGCTGGGATATCTTGTTCCACAAGTAAGAGATCCTGTGGGCATCTCGAAGATTGATTTGGATAGATGAGTATCCAGGGCCGGAATGTTGTAAGATATAGGCCTGGTCCCGTATACCTCGGAGATTGGCAACTTCAGTGTCAATCTGATCCATGGACAGTTCGGTAAAGCATGGTAATTTCACACTCATCTTCTCGACGTAGTGTGCGACAATGGCGTGTACAAAGAGGTCTTCGCCAAGCTCATTCTTGAGAACAGATACAATGACACCCGTTGGGTGATTGTTAAAGATGTTGTAAAAACTCCTATTGGAGAGGATAAAGTCGTTTAAGGTGGCCATGTTTGGCAAGTGTTCCATGATGGCAAGAATCATCTCCGACGGGAGGTCACCAATGCTTAAGATCGCCATGGTCTCGGATTTAGAAGTCGAGTGTAGATAGATGTGAATATGAATAGGCGTGCACTTATAAAGCCTAGCGTGGATATATGTGAATAGGAATAGGCAGTTATAAAGCCCAATGCGGATATGTGAATAGCGATAGGCAGTTATGAACCAGGAGAGATGCGTAGTTGCAAATCTAGACAAGATGATGGTTGCAAGATATGTTTGGAACGGTGGTTATTGAGCTACGACTTGAAAAGAAAAGGGGGAGGAAAACAAAACAAAACAAACTGCTGGGGGGCAACGTATATATAGGCAATTTCATGGCTGAAACCCAATATATTCCACAGATAAGCATTTGAAGCTAAATCCAGAGAGTAGGGCACGATATCGACCTTATCACATCTCCTGAACGTATATCTACGCCTCTTTGACGAAGGTGTATGGTCTAACGTAGAGGTAAGTACTTGGTGGCTACGAGAAGATTCATGAAGTCCGCCTCAACGACAAGCCCCCTTTACAGAGAAGACGAGATACAAACACCAGCCAGACCACATTGACTCACACATTACAAGAGCTCACCAAGACGCAAAGCATATCAAAGCCTCAGTGTAAAAGGGGGGATCAACCAAAATTCCATTTGCAGTTTGTGACGCTACTATCTAACGGCGGCCCGAACGCTCAGCACCGCCGTACATGGAACGAGATCACTTGATTCTCTAGTTCTAAAGCCATAATTCCCTAAAAACCTGATGCTTCTTTTCTTTCCCCCTATCTCTGTCTGCCTCCTCGCCAACCCAAGGCGAGTCAAAGCTGCAAAAACAAACGGTTCCCCCGACACGCTCCAAAAGTTTCCCTTGATATTCCATCCACCACTACCCGCGCCCGTAGTTGCTCGCCCTTGCAAAAACCAAATCACAAAGAGCCATTCCTAAATGCAAAGCCCATTCACTCGAAGGGGCATCCAATGGATGAATGCACGATGATAAGAGAAACACCAACACAGAAAAACTTAACCGACTAGGGCTTGAACTTCTGCTATTGCTGTTTGGGGGGAGATAACGAAACCTAGAAAGAAGACAAAAACAACAAAAAAACAAAACGATGAATAGCCGGCCTCCTTTGTACTCCCTGTTCCTTTCTACATGACTTTTGGGTTAGCTGCCGCCGTTCTTTTCGATACGTGCGGAGCATACATGACTTCTCTATTCCATCGTTACGACTGGGGGGCAAAAAGATGACAATTAAAATGGGATCGATGGGGAAGCGGGGAATGTTGTAAATATGGAAACTGTAGCCACTCGAATAAAAAAAAAGGAATATGGTGTAGTGTAAAAGCTTCATGAAAAGGGGTATTGGATTACTGTAGTGTCATAGGGTCTATATACACATGAAGTGGTCATGGGGATCGTGTTGTTGCTCTGTTGTGATGTGTTGAACTGGGGGAAAGGGGGGGCGGGGTGTGTGCGCCTGCGCGCTTGTCCTGCGGCAGGAAAGTATAACGAGGTGCTCTCGATTCAGAATCAACGGCTGTTGCGATGCAGTTGTTCCTTTTGCTGTTGTTTGAGACTCATGGTCTCGGAACAGGACGCTCATGATTAAAGAGCGGGATTGTGACCTCAAGACTGAGCAATGACGCCTTGTGTGCCACCCAACTGACGCTTGACTTGCTCACGAGCCCAGCGGGCGGTTTCTATCGTGCGCGGCTGGAAGTCGCGGTTGGTCTTGGTCTCCTTAATCATAGCCGTCAACCAGCCCTGTCGGAAAGCATCAACAAGCTCGCCGTTGGGATAGGCGTCAGCCAAGTCACTAAAGATGTTGTTAGCATATTCATTCTATCACGTAGATATCATTTGGATCCTTACCCGATGACTCCCATAGCCGCCCTCATAAGTGACTCGCTGCGGTTGGCATCAGTGCTGATGAGGTTGAGAAGCTGGAAGATGGCGGGAACATATTGCTGAAGAACTTGGGCTGCAGAAATCATGTCAGTACTACAATTACGGCAAGGCAGAAATGTGAGATCAAACGTACTCTTTCCGCTGGACTTCATGGCACCGATAATGCCACCCCATGCATCCATGATACCTTCTCGCAGAGAGATGACATAGTAGTACATCTCATCGGGACCCTCGGGGGTTGCTGTGACTGTGGATGCTTGCTCCAAAACCTGAGCAACGACTGAGAGATACGTCTCGAAGTGGCCTCCGATGGCGCCGGCAATATCACCAAAGCACTGCAGAATAGCGGGCTTGAACTGGTTGGCAAGAGTGGTACTCTGTGAGACAGCAGGTTAGTTATGTCAATATCCAACGTGTTTGTCGCTAGCGATGAAATTCAAGAAGTAAAACTCACCCTTAGGTTGTTGAGAAGATAGTTCATGAAGTTGTCGCAGAAAGGCTGGCTGCGCTCGCCCATGGATCGCGTAATGTCGCTGACGAGGCCAATAGCCATCGAGCAGAGACTAGGCTCGTCTTGGTTTCCGAGAGCATTGTACAGGAATGGAACAAAGGCCTCCATGTATTTGATGAAGTCTTCCTCCATGGTAGTTGACAGGGCGCTGATGGTGGCGAAGATGGCCTCGGGCACGCTAGACTTTCCTCCGATGGTGCTGAGGATCTGAAGGAGGACCTGCATGATGCGATCACCTTGAGGGGTAATCTCCTTGTCAAGACGCGAGATGATGGCTTGCAGAACAGTGCACAGGCTGTTTTGCATCTCTTCCAGAGTGAGCTTGTCCTCGACGCTAACGACCTGAGTCTGGAGAGGAATGGTCTCCTCGAGACGCTTGATGATGACATCAGACAGGGATGCGATAGCCGGCAGGCTCTCAGAGGCAGAGTTCTGAACAAAGACATTGAGGACTTCGTAGGCGGCGGTTCGCACGGATGTCTCGGTATCCTGGCGAGCAGTAACGTCCAACAGGGAGCTGACGGCCTGGTTAAAGTGAGGAGTAATGGGGTTAGAAGAAGCACCAAAATCGCCGGCGAAGCGCTCGGCGAGGTTCATCAGGGCCCAGCAGCAAGATGGGGCCATCTTGGCGTTGCTAATGAGGCCCTTGAAGAGGGACGCAATCAGCGTGGGAAGATGCTGTTGTGCATCAATAGCCTCTGAGCACGCCTCGGTGACGCGGCCAAGGGCATAGGCGGTGGAGTCCTTGACCTGGAGAGACGAGTCGTCCATCATGGTAATTAGGACAGGCAGAGCCTGCTTGACAATGGGTTCCAAAACCTTCTCATCGGGGCCCTCCATAATGGCGCCAAATGCAGAAACGGCAGCGTCTCGGTTGTGCCAGTCATCAGATCTCAGGTTCGACTCGACAAAGGACAGGACTGGAGCGATGATGGTGGCGTTGACAGCCTGAGAGTAGAGCTGCAGACACTGGTAGGCAGCCCGGGACAAGTTATACTCGTCATCCGTAGCATCCTCATCCTGCTTGGTCAGGAGAGTCAGCAAGACGGGCACAACCTCGTTGGCGGCAACGCGCGCAAAGTTGTAGAAGGAGCGCATCTGGTCCGAGCTCTCGACCTGTGAGTTGTCGTCTTCGATGGAAATTTCCTCTTCGCAGACGGTGCTCCAGAATTCGACAGCCAGCTTGGCAACGTCCTCATCCTCGGATTTCATCCCGAGAATGGTCAGACCAAAGAGGGCCTTCTCCATGTAGAAGCGCATGTTCTCGTAGTAGAGACCCATGATGCGGTTCAGGCAGCCGAAAGCGCCCTGCTGGATTCTCGAGTCATCGGCCTGGGTGGCCTCGCAAACGACTTGCATGATGTAGTTTCGCTCGCCCTCATGCTTGAAGTTGTTGGCAACAAACTCGAGCGAATCGCCCAGCGCCGTGATGGCGGCGAGTCGGACCTCGACGTTGGCCTCCTCCTTGCGAGCGCCCTGGACGACAGCAGTCAGGATGGCGTTGGAATGGGTTACGAGAGCGAGTCGCAGCTCGGAGTCTTGGCTTTCGCAAATGTAGCCAATGGTGGTGAGTGAAGCCTGCTTCTGGTGATCGGCGCCCTCGCTCACGTTCTTGACGAGGAAAGGCAGCAGATCGGGCCATTGGTTGCGGGGCAGCTCGATGGCGGCGATGGAGGAGATGACTTGGGCGGCAGCATTGCCAGCACGGGTGTTGCTTGAAGACAGGGTCTGCAGTGTCAGCTGCTTCACCCGGTTCTTGGTCTCATCGTCCGTTCCCTGAAGCCATTTTGTCTGCAGCTCCTGTTGCCTGGCGAAGTCTCTGGCTGTGAAGGCGTTCTTGAGGGCAATACCGGCAGCGGCTCGGATGGAGCTCTCTGCTTGTTCGTTTGCGAGTTCTTGAACGAGTGTAGCGAGGTACAGCGGCTATACGAGGGCGAAGAAGAGAAATTTTGTCAGTGTCTGCGATCGGATCTTTTGTTGATTCAAGGGAGGTGGGCAAACACGTACGAAGTTACTCTCCGCTGCCTGGGTGAGTTGTTGTTCGGCGGCGTTTCGCAGGTTCGCATCTGTGATTATTTACCTCTGGTTAGCTGAGGCTGCTCTGTAGCTCGGTTTCCCGAAGTCGCCTTCTTCTTCATTCCGCCCCCAAGTCGGGCTTCCTGGAGAGCGAAGGCCCGTCACAAGCAAACAAAAGTGCCCCTCTTGAGGGGTGCGCAGGGAGGGTTCCTGCGGTAGAGTTTTTCCCTCCACTGGGTACTAACCTGCAGACAGCGAGTTGGCGAGCACCGTATTAATCTCTGAGCTCGACATGGTTGCGGTCTTTAAAGCGTCCTGTCATGCGGCGTCTTGAGGCCCTGGTGATGCTGGTGGGAAGCGCCCTGTTGTGATGAGCGGCCACACACGTGTTGGACCAAGGGGGGGGAGGGAAGAAGGGCGTAGACGCGGGGGAGTTCCCAAGGCGGAGGCGGAGAGAGAAAAAAGAGAAAGTAGAAAAAAAAAGGGTAGCCTCGTGGGATACACGTAGTTGGTTTGGCGCGACAAGGCAGAAAAAGGAAAAGGGCGGTCTATTGAAATTTGGGCGATGTACTTTTTCTCAATCTTGGAACCGTGAGCGTGAGGATCCCAACAGCTGCCTGGCTGTATTACGGTCAGAAGCAGACGCAGAAGGGGAAGAGAGCGAATAGGGTCGAGGGATCGCACAGAGGGTCTGCCTCCAAATAGTAAAAGGTCGGCAAGGGGGGTAGTTTTGTGCTGTGGGATGACGGGGCCCAGAGGTGCTACCGCTACCGCCACTTTCTTGCAGCTGCACGACTGCGTGCCTGTGTAGGCGCTATTTTAGAGGGAGAGGTGCTAAAGAGCGTGCCGGGCTGTGAGAATGACGCAGCGATGCCGTGCCGTCACGAGGTTCGGGAAGTGCCTGTAAATGCGGCTCAGGGGTGATGGTTCTGGTGAAAAGAGCAGAAGAAAGAGAAAAGAGAAAAACAACATACAGTTGAGTTCAAGGTTGAGACAGAGACGTATGCCGAGTTTGTGGAAATGGGTCAAGAATGCAAACAATGAATAGAGTTTCGTCAACCTAACCTGAATCGAAATCAGCACACAGCAGTACGGCACTGCACTGCACAGCTGGGCGATCCAGTCAGTAATAGCGGTCGTCAACAGCAGCGGGCGGCACTTGACGGTGCTTCCGGGTGCTTCTCTCAGGGCCCTTTCAAGGGCGAGCTTCCACTAAACATGGAGGGTCCCCCCGCTATGTACCAAGTTCCAGCCAGCAAGCTGAGCAAGGCGCCGGAGGATATGTGGATTGATGTTTTCCCCCCGGCGTGGACGAATCAGCGTCGGCCGTGGCGGGTTTGCAGCGGGGCCAAGGGCGACGTCGCTGCCCCGGCGAAACGACGGTTAACACAGCTGAGGCCTGCGGGAAAAAAAAAAGAAGAGGGCGAAAAAAAGCTTAGCGACAGGCGGGGCGGGCGGATCTCAAGGTTGCCGCCAAGGGAAAGCTGTGAGACAGCCCTTGAGCACATGCAGATTCTTGTTGACGCTTCGCGAATACGATAACAGAGATAACCAACATAACCCGCAGCACCGAGCACAGTACAATACAATATTCGTACCTTGCCTGTAGATACTACTGTACTGTACTATTGATATCACCACGAACTACAGCACTAAGCAAAGCATGGAACGGGGCGGATCAGCAGGCAGTGGCAAATTGTGCAAATCCTGCCGTCATCCAGGCCTGCTTGATTCGCTGCTCCCGCTGTTCCGTGCCTGTGACGAGCATGACAGACTCTAGTTCCTTTTGTGCCTGTGCTGTCATGTGATCCATCACTGGAAACAGCTGCAATGACAGCATTCGACATCCGTGGATGGAGAGTTTGAGCCTCAATAAGGCGGCACTACTGTACTGCTAGTCAGACCGGCCGGAAACTCGCCCTATTTTGCTTGCTTCAGCGGGGTTCCGTGAAAAAGGACCCTTTCGGAGGGTTCATGCAATCATCTCAGCTGGGCTACGTTATGCTTATACCTGCAAAGGCACTCTTAATGAAGCAGACCAGACGTCTTGTTTGTCCTTGAAAGTCCTTTAACGTCGCATCCAATATCTTTGCCGCCAACAGTAATCAGTGTTCCAAAACAACAACAGGCAGCAAACCAACCAAAACATCGATGATACATGACAGTCCATTCGCACGCACCCGCAGCTCAACTTTCGCACAGTGCCCGCAAGGTTGCCTATTGCGGGACGGGTTTCCAACAGCTTCTATTATTCCCCGCTCCCGACGTTCTCTTTGTCTCACTCGTAAACTCAGAATATTCTCCACAGCTTCCAGGGCAACGAGATGCTGGAAAGTTTTATCGATAGCACATGCTGATGAGGGGTGCTGACTTTTGCACTGCGTTTGAGTGAAACGAATGTGAATACGATATCCATATGACAATGGCAAGGCGCTTACGTGGCGGCGTTTTACAGACTGAATTCTTCAAGCTTTAATAGAATGGAACGACTATGACATGTCGTGTAAATGACGGATGTGTCTTCAACAGCCGTATGCCTAGATAACGGGGGAGTGTGCTATCACAGCGTACTAACTTTGCTGTGTAACCATCCCAGTAACTGCAGTATAAAGTGCCATCTGAATCCAGCATCAAACAGCTATGGGATTGTGATATGGATGTTTGTAGTACACTTCCTTGGTCATGTACAACAGGCAGCTTGGGACTCAGGATGCTGGATTGCCAACTGAAAGGTGTTGGCTAGCCACTCCTTAAATCAACGATATTGAGAGATACTAGCCAGCGCCCCAAGCATCAAGTATCGGACCAAGACGCAATGCAAGCCCCTCCCATTTCTTTTCTTACTTATAATCTAGCAAGTAATCCATACCCAGCTCAAGGCATCTACTAAGTATTATCACTACTATTAGGTCCTAAAGTACATTCTGCTACTATCGATACTCTACTCTACTTCTACCTGTGTCTACTACTATCGCTACATTTTTCTAGTATCTGCTAATATCGCTACATTTTTCTAGTATCCGCCCCTATGGCTATATTTCTCTAGTTTCTAGTATCATCACTTCCCACCAAAGTGATTTCAGATCTGAGATACGGGGATTCTGCATAGCAAGCTTGGGGTACTGGCCAGTATTTCCATTGATAAAGTGATAAATTCGTCCCATTCATGATGTCACTACCTACATACAGGTACCTAGTACTATACCTACCTCCTTAGACTGTCTACGTCGACGGTTTGCTTATATATCGCACCTCGCAAAATACATGACATCTTCGAAATGCACATCTTCGACGAGCTCGGAGCGTTTTTAGCTGAGAGAGACAAAGATAGGTAGAAATCGTACTACTACAAATTGACAAAGTAAACGTCTTATTCCATGCCTGCTTCAAAATAGTATCAGCCATGCTGAAGAGTTTCACGCCAAGCTGCAACATAGTCAGAGCGATCGACTTCAGGGTCCCTAGAATATCCGGCCGGAGGCTCAGGCTCCCAAAAATCAGCGGCACCAGAAATCGCCGCAAGTTTTGCATTTGCCCACTGGATATCGATCATGACCTTCATCTTGGCAGCTTCTTCTTTTGCCATGACTAGGCTGAACACGTCTCCAGTTTCGAGGGGGCGACAGTTTTGTTTCCTTGACTCCATGATGAGACCTTCGTCTTGTTGGATTTTCTGGAGCATTCTCGTGATAGCGTCGTTGTCTGCTTTAGTGCGTTCTTCTGGATTGCTGCCGTTCCTGGGTAACCAGTGGAATTGCAGTTGAATGGTACAATTCTCATCATTGAGTGAAGGAATAATCCCATGGAACTTGAATCCAAAAAAACATTTGTCCCACCAGTCACGAAGAGTAGGGTGCAAGCAGAGCATGTTCCAAGATTCGTCGGAAGAACCTGGCGCCAAACGAAGAAGTTCATGGAACGGCTCTGCATCTTCGTCGCCCAAAAGACCTTGTACGGCAGGGGCCAAAAATCGACACTGAGATATGTTTGCCGCACTTGCAGTAATCGCAAAAGGGATGATGTGGCAGACTTCGGGGTAAGCAGCTCCTGTGAGGATGCATACTCCACCATCTCTGGCAAAACATTTGTCGCGTTCTTTTGCATTTGGTTTGATTGCTGTGGTGTCGGTGCCATCATGGCTGCTTTCACACCGGCCGCTTCCACGCCGGCTGCTTCCATGTAGGCTGCCCCCATGCCAGCTGCTTCCACTTTGACTGCCGCCGGCTGAGGTTTCGGGGATTGTTTGTTCATGAGTCGGAATGTCTCCAGGCATTCTGCCTCGCACCACTTGAGTACAAGAAACGTTAGCAAACATTCATCGGCCCCAAAAAATGTAAGGGTGAAAATACTCACTGAAGGATATATAGGTATCCATAATATGGTATGGATGACACAATATGCAAGATTCTTCGCTGAAGCGGCGTAGACATTCCAGGGGTATTAACATAAGATAGGACAGCTGGAGACGCGTAAATTGGAAGTCCCGATTAGCAGAGCGTTGAAACACGGAAGTTGATGTGCCATTCGTTTTCTCAAGTTTGGTAATCATCTCCAGCCTTATGTTGATCTCGTCGGGATGAATGATGGGGTCTGGGTTTGCACGATGTGGTCGCGCTTCTGCATAACGAAGCAATGCCTCTTTTGCCTTCATAGTGGTGTTTTCTGAAAGAAGGAACTCGTCTATAGCAAGACGAATTCTTTCATGGAGTTTCGATTCATCCATGTTGACTGACACTTGGGACCAGAACGAGGTAAAGAAAGAAGAAGGAAAACAGACAAGACCCACCACCTTCGTTTGCTAAAATCTGTTTGCAATCCGTGAAAAGCTACCTGTGCCACAGTTGGGCGGGCGATTAAAGTATATACATTCAGCCCTACCCACGGCCGTATTCACTTAAGCCAGATGCTTTCTTCCGGGTAATGTTATCCAGCATCCCAAATTCGTTATCCAACACCCTAACAACTGCGTGGAATTCAAGTATTAAAATAGAATGTAAAAAGAATATGAATAGAAGCTACCTTTATACTACTATCACTACTTTCTGCTACTGCCACTACTTTCTGCTACTGCCACTACTTTCTGCTACTGCCACTACTTTCTG